>APFE031235896.1:110488-124274 GCA_000404065.3 Pinus taeda | reverse complement strand
TTATGAGTTATTACCTTTTGACTTATTAACCTATGATTAACATTATAATATTACTTTATAATCTAGTCGTTTTTATATAGCCGTTGATGGTCACACCTAGCCGTTTGGAAGATCCGCTCTCCCTATTTAATATGTAGCCAGGATCTGACTCTTCAACTTGTCTTGACGATGAACCACAATGGTTGGTTCAAAATGCGTGGACAAATGTTTTCTACATTTTGTTTACGCCGAAACTCTTCTAAAAAATGTTATGGATCACAGAAGCCTCAATTCAACAATCATGGTGGTTTTTTAAATCACTCATTATACTTGCTTGAAATTTCAATAATATACAATTCGTAAACACTAAATGTCCTCAGCTATATATATATATATATATGACAATTCTCAACAAATCTTGTAGATATATAAAACAAAATTCTCAAAAAAAAATATGAGTTTCTGATGCAGGAGCATCTAGCTAACAGGACAAGACAAAAGGAAGGTTGTTTAGTCTCTAAAGAGGATGGAGGAGTAATTTGTTGAGTGGATAATGTGATTGTTTTCTTTTACTTTTATTTGATTATGTTGTATAATTTAATAAACTAACAGTAAATAGGAAGGTGAGGAATTAGAATTAATTAGGATAAATGTTTTAAATAGCAAGTTTTACCTTCGTAATAATGTTGTAAGACAATAATACTTATGTAATAAAATGGATGTAACTAATTAGATATAACCAACAACGGTTGAAAAACTAACAGTTTCTGACAATTGCTTTAAAAGGAGAACATAAGACGAAGGGGGGTTCGACTTTTTGAGTAATGAAAAAAAATATATATAATTTTTATGCACACATTCCTCTCCAACGTCCAAAATCTATTTGAATTATTTATATGACACTTCGTTGATTCTGATGTACAATACAGCTCTGTTCATAGTCTACTTTGCAAGCATAACGTCATACATGTAATTTGAGTTACATTGGTCCCCAGCAAGCAAACGAAACCATACAGGTTGCAAAGATAATGCAAGGATGTGTCGCGAAAACAAATCACACAGTCCCCGAGACAACATACAAGTGAACGTCAAAGAGCCGGAACAAGTCGAATGTCAAACAAGTAATAAAGTGCAAGCATTGCTAGGTATGCCTAGTGAACAAACATCCACAGTTTCATTTTTAAATTAAGACAGAAGGGAAAATAGAATTCCTGTTCATTCATATATAATATATATATATATATATATATATATAATAATTATATTATTGTTTGAAACAAAAGCCCGTTCAACAATTATACATTCCATGTCGAAAACTATGACAAAGTTGGAACAAGATACAGTACGAGTTTAGAAACCCTCGGCCTATCTACAGCCATCAAATAGGAAAGAACAACTATGTAAACCTACAGTCGAGACTGTATACAATCGGCAGCTCAGAAAACTATTGACACACAGACTTTAACAAACCCCAACCTAAGGCATTGAGCGAAAGAAACCAAAGAATAGAGAACGACACTACCCGTGTCTAGCTGGAGCAAACGAACCACCAGGCATCAAAACCCTTCGAGTAGCCTTACTTGCAACAACAAACAGTTAATAAAAGATGTAAGAGTCGAATAAAGAAGAGAAGCGAAGGCATACATCCTAACAAAAGCAAACAAACTCCAGGACTTACCTGACAGAGGCAAGCCGCGGCCATAGCAGTTCCACAAGGTCACCCTGCTCACAAGGAGCCGAGACATTAGTCGAACGAGAGAAATGGAGTAAATACTGGCAGCATGGAACTAGGAGAACTTACCTTGTGAATGAAGAAGGAGCCGAAGAAAGTTGCAACCGTATTCTGCCCAGACTCGAGGAAGGATGATTAGAAACCAGAAGATTGTTACTTGGAACAGTTCCAACCAGCAAAAGAACACAACGACCATGGAAATTACAGGCATCAATACCGCATGCTAAAAAGAGGAGCAGAGACGTAACAACAAGCCACAAATACACAAAAAACAATCAGAAATAGGTACAGACCAGGCAAAGACTGAACCTACCGTGTTGACATAGCTGTTACCGGACAAAGAGGAGAGATTTTTAGGTTGAAACCCTGAACCAGAAGATGTAACAGCAAAACCTCCTATCGAAACCACCGAGAACCACCGAGAATGCAGAGCTCATTGAACCGAAAGAATGTGAAAGCGAATGAATCAGGTTAGGGTTTGATCGCCCATACCAAGGCAGGCTCGAGAATCCCAAGGGAGGACACTTGTCAAATAACCAAAGCGAGAAGTACCAATCACCAGTGCGAGTACTAAGGACCAAATCCATATCACTACAATCAACTGCTGGCGAATCAACCTTACACCAAAATCTGTTGTTCATTATTAATTTTCGCTTTATTGCCGCATTGATACGTGTGGGAGGTGTGTTAACCTGGGCTGGACTCATCAGTTTCCAATCGTTAGAAGTAAAAAAAACATAAAAATTCACAATTTTCTATGCAAAAAACAAACTAAAATTGTTCACAATTTTGTGTTTTCTAATGAAAGATAAAAAAAGTGTAAGTAAAACTCTTGCATTGACATCGACAACATTTATCATGAACAAATAGAGTTGAGCAATTAATAATTGTGTTGATTGGGAAAAAAATAATGATTTTAGGTGGGGGGGGTATGATCTATGAGCCTTATAATGCATGTTTAAAAAAAGGTCTAAGATGTTGTTATAGAGCTTGTGACATGTGTTTATATAAGTTGGAATTAACTTCCACACATTCACTAAATATTTTTAGTAGTTATGTAGAGGTTTGTGATTTATTTCAAAAGTAGTTATGTTTTTTTGCTTTTTAATTTAATTTATAAAATCTCATCTCCACTATTGTTTCCATTAGTTTTTTATTTATGATATACAACTCATATTAATTATATTTTTATAATATAAAATAAAGCATAAGTTAGTTAATTTATGTTTATTTTAATCATGTAATGTAAATTATATCATAGGTAAGTGTTGTTTGCTATACATCATTGATTTTATCTCAACCATTTAATTTGTACTCTCCAGCTATTTAATTAAAATTCTTCTACGTTTGGCCAAAAGCATTTACACCAATTATAGAATAAATTGAGGAGAAATTTGTATGCAGCCTTAAATATAATAATAATAATAATAATAAAACATAATTTTGACTCAATTAAAAAATAAAAAAAGTAAAAAGAATAATAAGATAAATAAATTTTCACCATTGCTATATTTTTATTTTGTTTATTAATTAGGCATACATTCATATTAACCTCAATCCATTAATTCCACATAATCAAATCTTGGAGTGCAAAACATATTGTAAAACTTTGAAAAAATGTTTGGCCTCTATATATAATATATATATATATAATATATATATATATATATATAATTATATTAAATCCAGAGAGATATGCTTTCTATTTCTGAATATGAAAGGATCGTGTATAAGATTTCAATCTCACATGACCATTTTAATTACCTTTGTCTTTCTCTCTACATATATTGATATAAAGTTAAGTTAATACAAAAATTGAAATATTTTATTTATAGGCTACATTAAAATATTTTTTTGTTAACCTGTATTTCTTTAAAATACCACATGTCAATTTAACACCAAATGATTTTCACATCTCTTTCATATTAATTTTAGATGCCACATGTCAACTCCATATTGAAGAGACAAAGAATCACACATTTCCCCAGTACTAAAAGTTAGAAAGAAATTATAGACTGCAATAACATTAATTAAAACTAATGTGGATATTGAAATATTTTATTTATGGCCAACATTGAAATATGGTTTTATTTTTAGTAGTTTTTTAATTTGCTAATGTAAGTATTATTTTTTTTATTTGTAAATATTACAAGACAACATCTCGGTCATATTGGATCATAAAGCACCTCTAGGCACAATTATATTTTTTTTAGTTTCAATTACTTTATCTCTATATATAAAGTTGATGTAAAATTAAGATAGAAATTGAAATATTTTATTTGTCATTGAAATTGAAATATTTTTTCATTAATATCATTTTTAATCTACTAATGTAAGTATAATTTTAGTTTATTTTAATGTAATTTCAAGGTACAAAATCTCTCTCATACTTAACTGCAAAGCAACTCTAGATGCAATAAAATTACAAACAATTTTTTCCAAAAAAATTATAATATCTATATCACATTAAATGAAATTAATGATTCATATTATTGACCATGATATATATTTTTTTGTGTGGATAATTATACCTTCACATAAAATATAAACTAATAAACATAAACATAATAGCTTCATGAGTTGTCCTTTTCTTCACATGAGAGGCTCACTTGATCATATTTTGGGAGATCATATTTCAAGAGGGGGATCCACCTAGAAAGGTGGTTGTTATTCAAATTCATTGTTAGAGGGGGAATTAGCATAATTCCCCAAAGCCTTTTTCAACCTTTTTATTTTCCTGGCTAGATCATCTACTTTCTCCACTATTTCAACCATACAAATTATCAACTCTTGCTGTGTGTCAGCTCTCTCCATAAGAACTCTACCCATAAATATTTTCCTTTGCCAATATAAGTTGATTGTCTAAATATAAGATGAGGAACAATCTTTGGTAGAGCTAACCACATCAATAATCCAATCTCTAGTTTCACTTTCCACATACTTCACAAGGCTAAATATTATACTCTATCTCACTTGGTGTTCCACTTTAGAAATGGCTCTTTGTACTACTTCTAGAATAATTCTTCTATATAAATCCATTGTGGCACTAGTAGTTGATTGTGCATAGGTTTGACCTGCAGCAGAAGGAAGTGAGTTAGAGGTAGGGAGGAGACCTAGGTGGCCTCTTTTCCCAATACAATGAGTGGCTGAAAGTTGATGCCTAACCATATTGATAGACCCAAAATTATACACCACCCAAAGATAAGAAACCCCAGCATAAGTTCAAGGATATTGAGTAACACAAAAGGGAAGGAGCCATTGAACCTAGAGTGGAATACATTGATAGAAAAGGGAGAAATGAGAGAAACCCTTGAAGGGAAATACAAACCCTAGGGGCGAGACCACAATAAAATTAGAACGAAAATAATCTAAAAATGGAGGCCAAGAAAAAATGAGATCAACACATAAACTTAAGATCCAAATCTGGTTTCCACATAACGATACCCCACCAAAATTAACAAGCCCAAGACAAGCACATAAAACAAGAATGCTATGAAACTAGAATTCTATGATAACATTGATATCATCACATTTATAGCTATAGAAATGTTGAAGGTGAAGACAAGAGAAATTCCAAATCTACAACACCTTCTTTGCAATTGCAATGCCCTAGTAGTAGCAAACTCCATGCTATTTTGCTTCGAATTGAGGATGACCACCAACCCTACATGCAAGTTTCACATTTTTTCTTAGTTTTTCTTTCTTATGAATAGTAATTCCATGAAGGATAGTAATTTCCCAAGATGTGCAAAGAGAGGTCCTCAGACTAATATATAAGTTATAGGTTTCCCTTCCTCGTTTTCTTTCTCTCAACTACGGTCATCATACTTCATCCTCTAGTTTAATTCATACAAGATTTTTTCCCATTCACATCTTCGATATGAGTGTAAAGTGATCTGTCCCTCTCCGAACTCTTGCACATCCAAAAACCTTACCTCTGTCTTCTCCTACTCTCCAAGCATATATTGTTCTAATTTCTATTGTACAACCTTGAATGTACGATTCCATTTCTTGGTATCCTTTCCTCTCATCATTAAATGTCCTGCCCTCATTTCAATTAATGGAGTCTACCACACTGTTTAAGCACCCTCCTTGTGGTTTAAATAAAATAAAAAATAATGAATATTTTTTTATCATTTTATATTAAAATAATGAATAACATACAAAAATTTAGTAGTTCAATAAGCTTATTTGTTTAAGAGATGCTAAAAAAGGTGTATATCTATGTAAGTAAATGTATTATCATGGCTTTAATAGAATTAAAAATATCATTTCTATATATAGAAATATGGAAATTGATATATAATATAAATAGTATTTTTAAGAACGAGTATAGATCTCTCTTAACTCAATATCTGCTAAACATTAAGGGGAATTAAATCTCTTAAGGTGTAAATCATTGCTCAAATTTTCACTCAAAAAGAGGTTTGCATTTTGGGTGTATCTATTTTGGAATAAAGTTTCCATAACTTAATGTAATTATCAGTAACCATTAGATTATTAATAGAGATTTAACCTTCACAAAATATCCATAAAATATTTTTAGTAGTAGTCAATATAGAAGTTTGAAATTTCTTTTAAAGTAAATTATATTATTTTTTTCATTTAATTAAAAAAAGTCATATCAACAAGTGTTAAAATTTTTAATACTGAAAATTAGTTAATTGTTTTTCTATTAACATATTTTTAAATTCACATATTTATATTATAATATTATTTTTTTAATTAAAAAATAGTAAATTTAATTAAATTTTCTTAAATTTGAAATTGATTTCAAAGTAAAATTTATCATTTTTTTCTTCATTTACTCTAAAAAGTCATATTCAATTTTTAATACTTAAGATTTGTTAATTGTTTTTATTACATATTTTAATTTACATATATATAATTTATATTTTTTAAATTAATAAATGATAATTTAAATTAAGTTTTATGTATTTTTTTTTAAATTGAAAGTATCATAATATACATTTAATATATATATATATATATATATGAATGATGAAAAAGATAATATTGAAATGCATTTATTCAAATGGGATATATTATATTTTTTCAATTATTATTATTAAAATATTTTTTTTTTAAAAAGATTAAGATTGATTACACGATTAAGTAATATTTGATATGTAAAAATATTGAATTTTAGACATATTTAGAGGAGATTAGATTTTTATGTTGATAGACATGTCTATATTTTAATACAATTTTCAAAATTTTAATTTAATAATCAATGATTGTTAAGTGCATAATAGGGATTCAACTTCCACAAAATATTTTAGAATATTTTTAATAGTATTCACAAATTAGAGTTTGAGATTTATCTCCAAAGTAGTTATGTCATTTTTGTCTTTTTAATCAATTTGATTAATTAAAAAATAACATATGATTAACCCATAGTATTGTAACAGAGCCTATCTATTGATTAAAAAATTTCAGGATAAAGTGAGAATTAATCTCCATGGTTAACTAACTAACTAGCTAACTATATACCATGACAACCCACAATTATACTCACTTAAAACTCCATGGTTAAGAATCTTGTTACATGGTTTTTTAAATGTATATATGTTTAACTTAGATATAAATTTTTTTAATTAATATTTTTTTTTTGAGAAAAAAATAGTGTTCCTCTCATCCACGGACTATACTGAGGTTGTTGGTACCACACCATCCCACAAGTTTATTCACTTAAGAGTTTACAGTGCTCGAAGCCAATACAAAAATATTCATAGGAAAAAAGTCATTACAACAATATTTATCAAGGCATTATAATGCATCATGTCACTAATGGGGATCTAAACGTGGGTGGCGAAGATAACAACTATTTCACCCAACCACCCTAGATAACCATAATTGGATTTTAATCAATAATAATAATAATAATAATAATTAAAGTTATAATAAATAGCAATTAATGGAAGACAAAGCAATTAGAAGAAGAGAGATGTAGCTCTCAGTGGAGACAAGACTCAATACTTGTACTCACACTTGCATTCATCTAGGAAGAAAACACTTACATATATAGGATTACAAACTATTTGAGGAATTTGAATAAACTCCTCAAAAGTAGCATGTGAAACCTAATGAAAGCATAACAAAGTCTAAATATTAATTTTCTAGAATTTCTCTATTATTATTTTAACATGCCTCCTTAATTGAGAAATGAATTATTTATCATTCAACCAAAGTCCTACTTTCCTTAGCACATTGTAAGCCTCCTACTATGGTTTGTCATGATCATTTGTGGTTCCTAATGGTCCACAGAGTGCAAGCTTGCTTGGATCATTTCTCCTCTCACTATTTCTAGTGTCAACCATCTGAGCATTTGATTCTTCCCATCTAAGAAGGGTTGTATATGCTTCCATGTGCTCCTTGTGAGTCACCCCATCAAGGTCATTCTCCTAATTGTTGTGGATGTATAATATGATTTATTTTGTCCTCCATAGCTTACAGTAGATCTTTGAGATGATAACTACCTTGGATAAGAATTATTGGTTCTCTTGAACACACTTTAGTTTCCTTTATGTCTTTGTTGCGCTCTTAGTCCTATGTTGCCTTGGTCATCATCTAGATTTTCAAAAATAGGTTCCTCATTTGAATCATTACACTCATCCTCATGATCATCAAGAAAATCTTCAATCATAAGATCCTATTGATAAGATTGTGGTTCCTGGTCATTAATGAAACCATACTATTTTCTAGAGAATTCTTATGACCCAAAAATGCTATCAGACCCAAAAATGCTTCCAAATGGTCTCATGAAAAAAAGATCATCAAAAGGGCCACCATTGAAGAATAAGCTTGAAAACCTATTTCTCCCACTTATGGAACCAAATGGGTCTTGAAACGATTCGTTCTTGACTTGAATTGGTGGGGATATACCAAGATTCATTATTTATACTTTGTAATATTTTGTTTCAAGTTTTGACAAGTGCACATCCCACATTGATCCATTGAACATTATGAATACATTTTTTGTTCCTAGTTAAATTATTTTTTGTTTGTGGAATAAAGTTTCCTGTGCACCGCCATTCTCTCACACATATCTCATCCTCTTCACATCCTTCATTTTGCACAGATTCATAACATTATGCAATTGTTCTCCTACACAACTAAATCTACAAAATTTTTAAATGGAAAGAGTTTACAATGAAATAATAGGAGATAAACACACTACAAATACATGTCTTATTGTCAGTTTTAGAGCACTAACCGAAGAAATTCCCCACCCCCCACTCACATAAAGGACTGCTTAGAGCATGCTATCAATGTGAGTGTGAGAGCACTCACCGACAGAATGGCTACTCACATTTTTTTTAATGATTTGTTAAACACTGACAAATACTTAAAATAAATTGCCTTCCACTAGGGGAATTATGTTACATCAAGGCTCCTTGAGCCGATGGATAATTAGAAATAAGATTGCAGAAATTACAAAAAAAAAAAAATGAATTTACAGAAAAATAGAAATATTCAATCCGAAAATTTTGTTAAAAAATTACAAATATTCAGACAAAATAATACATGAGTCATAACTTTGACCACAAAATCATATTATAATCGTGGGAAACATAACTAAATAAACTTACTTATATTTTTAAAAATACCGGTAAAAATATAATATAAAATTATATTATTAAATATAATAATAATCATTCACTAATTTTTAACAAAAAAATACATGTGTATCATTTAATTATTTAATAATAATAAATAATCCTTTCAATAACTTTTAAAAAAGAATATATGTGATTATCATAAGACGTGTTAAATATATTAAAATCATTACCTGTAAAGGACTAAATGAAATAAATTATAATAATTTCCATGTAGAGATACTTTGTTGTCATTGAGATAACTCTTGTTGATATTTAAACAAGTATTATAAAGAAATTAAATTAAAATATATATGTTAAAAAAATATTATTGTTATAGAATTTAAATATAAGAATATGTCTTGTAAAAATAATTTTTAATCTTTGTAGATACACTAACTGTAAAACGGTTTATAAACATCTCTTAAATTTTATAATTTTAATATAAATACAAAAGGTTAATTTTTAAATTAGTAAAGTTTTTGTAAATTACAATAACATCTCATCTTTATCTAAATCAACATTAATTTAAAATTTTGAATGACTTCATGCATGTACTAAATATGGTTCAAATAAATACAATTGTGTTTTCGATCTTAGAGTTCGTTGCATATGATTACAATTTCCTAACTTATAAAGATAGAAAGTATGTTAATGTAGAACAATATTCCAATATAAAATGATGCCATTAATTAATTAATTTAAATTTTTAAATAGGTTACTTGGATTTCTTAGAATTATTTGGATTATTTTTAAATTTTATGTTGGTGTTAGAAAAGTATTGAGAAATGTATTTTAAGAGTACTCAGTTTCAGTTTTGTCGGTCTATAAGTTTAGAGAAATTGTTATTGTAGTATTTATTTTGAAATTATAATTTATTTTGAGTATATATAGGCATTTTAAGAAAAAGTGCTTGCCATTTTTAACTTTTATAACGTCACAAAGATAATAGATGTTTTTATTCCATGGTATTTTGGAAATTCTTCAATGTCCAATTTCTCTATATAGTTCATATGAGTTTGTTCGTTAATTTCCTTATACGTGTTAGTCATAATTAAGAGATTTTTTTTTTTTAGATTATGATTCATCACCTCTCTGTAATATCTTAATCTTTTTTGTTCTTTAATTCTTTATTGCACCATAAACTCCTTTTTAATTTAGATGTAATAATGCTTTTAGTATGATCAATATTTTGCAAAATGACTTATTCTTATATTCCCCAATGATTTAGCCAAGACTTGGTATCTTTATGCTATCCCTGCTTGAGCTACTAGCAATTTCGGCTAGATTTTGAAGCAATTTGAGAAACATCTTGTTATCTATGTTGCTTATCTTGTTCTTGTATGCTAAGTACTCAATCATGGTCATGTTTTGAATAGGGAAAGTCTCGCTTCTATGAGGAGGATGGGATAGGGTGTATTGTTTCTCTGGTCTAGTTCACTTTAGCTTGATTAGCATTATCTCTTTGGCTATGTTGTATGCTTTTCTAGCATTTCAAAATCTTAGGAAACTATTATGTTTTCTAGTGTGGTTGGACACTAGCTCCTGAGCACTTTCTTGGTCATTTAAAAGAAGTATTGGGAGTGTTTATGTGGGTCTATTGGCTTGCCAAATTCCTATGTATCATTCAATTTTTGTTCATTGTTTTTGGATGAACATTGATGGATTTTAGAGGGTTGCAAAAATTAGGAGAGTTCTTTAAACCCATGAAGAAAGTATCTAAAGCAACAAAATATTTATACTTTTGGTCACCTCAAAAGTCCATGACAATAAATACTAACTCATTTCTCATTTTGCTTCTATCATAGGTACATGCCTTAGTCAAAACAACTAATTTCGACCATTAAAGTTGAATGCAACATAGTAAAGAATATGGTAGTCAATCTACACAAAGATGCTCAATTTTGATGCAACCAACTAACAAATTTCCGTGAATGTAAGCCAAGGGGCACTAAAGGAAGAGAACATTGTGTACTAGTTGATCAAGGATATGGAGATTGAGAACCAAAACATTGCTCTAAAGAATATAGATATAGCAAAAGCCACAAAATGTCATATTTTACACTATATAGTTTTTTTTTTCCAAAGAAAAAAATCAGTAACCTTTTATTAAAAATATAATGAAAAGTTACACTTTCAATGCAGCTGCCACAAGGGCATTAGTGCTGACGCACCCAGACGCTACGTTAGAAGACTAACGCGTACAGAGAGAAAAAGAAAAGGAAGGAGAGAGAAGGAAAAAAGGGAGAAAAAAGCCCCAGCAGTGAGCAAGACTCATGCATCAAGTTTTTCGCCCCTTTTTCTTTTCAACCTTGCGCCACTCACCCAGAGTGGGCTCGGTGGAAACAATGACTAACTGAGATGAATCGGTCAGCTGCCCTGATTCTTTGTCTGAGTCTGATGTGTCTGAATGGTGTTACCGTTTATTGCCTCCTGTGTTCTGATCCACGTTTTTCATCTCTGTTTTGTCATTCTGGGTCTCTACCTGATTTGTATGTGGTTGCGGATCCTTGTTAGCTGCTGAATTTTCCTTCTGGTTTTCTGTTTCAAACTCCTCAATGGTGATATCATCCTCTTCTGCCTCTGTTTCTTCCTCTTCTGGTACCGAAGGGGCCTTCTTTCTTGTTGTTCTCCTGTTTAAGACTTCATCTAAATTCTGCCATCCTCTGGGCTTCCTTTGTTGTGGCTTGTTTTTGCTGGGACATGCTTTGAGCAAATGACCTGTTTGTTGACACCCCCTACACCTGAATGTTGTATTCTCATAGTCCAAGGTTTGTTTCCACTGAGTATTGTTAAAGTTCAGGAAAATGCTTTCTGGTAGGCCTTGACTGAGATCTACCTCGACGCATATCCTAGCAAAAGTAAAAATTCCTTTTAAATGTCTATCTGTATCAATCTTTAACATTTTCCCAAGGGTATTCCCTATGGTTGTTAAAGTCTTGAAGTGCCAAAAGTGTAAAGGTAAGTTATGCAATCTTACCCATACTGGCATCCTTGATACCACTGTGGTGTTTGCGTCAAAATCTGGAAACCATGGGGTGACAAATAAACCCGCACTGCCCCAGAACCATGGTCCTTCATTGAGAATTTTTTCCTTTTCTTCAACTTCATGGAATATTACTATGAAGAAACCCTTCGAACAGAGGTGGATCTGGCAGTTTTTTGTCCAGATCGTATGGATCCACTCATACAGGGCCTCAGTTTTAGGCCAGAAACCGTTAAATCTACAAATAACAGCTTTTTTTGCCAGATCTGAAAAAATGCATTGTACCTCTGGAAGATCCAGCGAGATGGAGGGGCTTTCTGGTATTTGATCCACTATATACTGCCCCGACAATGGATTGACTACTGCAGGTTCTTTCCCCTTTGTAGGAGCTTTCCCTTTGGCTGCATCACGATATGTGCCTGGAGGTTTTGATGAAGAACCCTTTGACCCACCTCGCAAACGATGGTTGAGGGTGATTGTTGAGTCCTGGGCTACCCTGTAATGCAGAAGAGTGAGATGTTCCTGCATACAAACCCCAGAAGAAATTAAAATTTGAAGGGCAACTGGAATACCCAGTTTATCTTGGATTTTCTCTTTGAGCTCCAGAACCCTCATGCTTCCCCAGATCTGTAGGCATAAATGTCTGCCTTCTGTTGTTCTGAGGAAAACTTGATACACTGCATTGAGGAAGGGGTCTTTGGAACACTGCGAAACCAGATCATAACTCCTTTCCCTTTCTGGACCCGCAGCTTTTTCGTCCAAAGTTTGCCCTGGGGCTGTCGATCGAGCCCACAGCGAAACGAGTTGGATCATCGGACCTGGAATACTCCGCACACCATGGGCGCAGGCAGGGATTTCGAGACTGAGGAAAGCGTTCTCTGGTGATTGCAAGCACGATCTGTCATAAAACAATGGATGTGGGGGTCTGTGGTTTGGTTCGGTGGGGTCCTTCTCCACATCGGGTCCGATCCAGGGTCCATAGGGGGCATCGGGGATAAAAGAAAACGTGGCCAATCGTTTAGGCCCTCTGCTATAACTCTGCCTCACATGAAAGGGCATCCAGATCTGTGGAGAGAAGCCCACAAAAAACCCTGAAGACGCCACCACACTTCCCCCACAAAAAAAGGTATTGCCCTTGCCATTGGAAAACGATCCTGGGCATGCTTGACAGCGCCATAGCCAGCCAAAAGCTGGAGGAGATCTGCCGGATCCGAGCTGCAAAGAAATGCTGGTAATGTACCGCTTCCATGTGGGAAAGATACACCCCAGCTCCCGTTTTTCGTGTATCCAGACAAAAAAGCCCTTACCATTCGGCGGATCATCTTCACGCCATGGGGAAACGTCTTGGAGGAAGGAAACTTTCAACTGAGCCCTGTTCAAATCACTGATTTGCGTGAGTTTTGGAGCTCTGTCGGCGCGAAATAGGTGATCTGGAACCCTAGATCCAAGAACGAAACCCGCCGCGCCTGCTCTCGACTTAACCATTTTTTC
>APFE031235896.1:81351-110047 GCA_000404065.3 Pinus taeda | reverse complement strand
ATAAAAATCCATCCATTTTTTTAAATAAATTATCTCACTTACTTATTTTCAATTTTTCACATTAAATATGAAAATTCAGAACTATTTTTACTTTAATTTATTAATATTACACGTATTACACTAGGTTAGGTATACATCTATTTCACTAGGGATATTTCTTAATGCAAATAGACACACTGTACCAAACTTATATTAATTACATATGTATTTATAGACAACACGTGTGAAATACCTTAAACAATTAAATATTGTTTCAAAATGAAAAGTGTGTTTGTGACAAATTCAACTTCCTATTAAAGATTTACTACATCAATGTCAAGCCATGACTTTAATCTTGGCAATGTGTAAGATTCGTTATCATGCACACTATGGCATATCCATTATAAGTGTGTTTTTGAGAGAAAGTGTTGAAAGTATTTTTGATATATTTTTAAAATTGGTGGAAAGGGAATGTTAAAGTAATGCAAATTGATTGTGTTATTTGAATATGGAGAAGTATTTGTTTTGGATGATATTAGATAATTGGCTGAACAAGACCTATAAATAAATTGTGTTATTTGAAGATGGAGAAGGATTTGTTTTAGATGCTAATAGATGATTGGTTGAATAGTACCTATAAATAAATTAAATGTATCATTTAGTGAGTTAGGTGATAAGGGATGTATCTTAAGAGGATATGGCATGTCTAATTTTCTTAATTTTCACCCAATTAGGCACTGTACAATGCAATTATTTTTCAAATCTTGTGTATCTTCACCAAGATGGTGGAAACATTGATGTAAAGATTTAAAATCTTTCTATTCAAATACATGTTGTTCCAACCGAAGATACTTTCACTTTCTCTTCATTTGGTTTATTTTGTAAAAATATCTGAAATTAAATAAGAAAAAGGCATATTTTTTTAATGTTAAATTTTGAATTAGATGGAAAAGCTTTTGAATTTTTGGAAGATTAAAGTTTACACTATCAAGACTTTGTAAAAATAAAAAGCAAGAAATTGATATTTTAATCTTCTACTAAATAGAATAAAGTAATTTTCCTTAAAAAACAACCATATTTGTTTATCAACAAAGTTATCATACACAAAAACCTTGAAATCAGTGAAAAGAATTCTTCATTTCCATATAAAATATTAATTGATGAGGAAATCTAAACATTTTATGACTTAGACTTTTTTCAATAATTATCATTAGAATATGATCATATAATTTTTGGTGAATTGCAAGTTTTCAATGTTGAAATTGCATTTTGGAATTCATAAATGAATTCAGCACAATAAAAATTCCTCATTACACTTGGATTATGCTATCTTGAAAGCTACTATTTGCAATTCCAACAATTCTTTGGAATTTCTGGCCAAAATTGAGGCAAAAACAACTAGGAAATTATGATTGAAAAATGTTCAAATTGTAACAATTTAATGCTAAAATAAGATGGTACTCGCTAGTCGACGGTGTGTAGAACAATCGATGAATGAGTGCACTATTAAGACACTCCTTACATAATAGTCATTGGTTTGAAACTCAATGGGTATCCTACTTGGTAAACTCTCAACTAGAGTTTATAATGGTAGTGGTTGAAATCAATCCATGTGACATGAGTATGAGACCGGTGTAATTGTTCCTTTAGTCACACAAAAAAAGATGGTACTCTCCAGGCTAAGATGATGTTTTTATTCTAGAAAGGAAACGTGGAAATCCACTAACCAAGGACTACTGTACTACCATCTTATTTAACCTAGCTACAATTTATAGCCTTCCAAAACTTATTTTCCATGGCATTTCAAAAATTCTCAATGATTTTAGACATTAATCTAGTTTAGTTGGCATATGGATGTTGATAGGGTACTATCACTTTTTAATGACTTTCAAAGCTTGCTTCTTTCACTTGGAAGTGCCCAATAGCAGCCCCCTTAGTAGTGGATCTACATCGGTAACAACTCAACCTAGAATCCCATAAACGATATGGAATTCAAGCAATTGGGTTCCAATCCCCATTCTAGCACATAAGGCTAAGAAGGTAAAGAAATTTCACATCATCACTATGAAGACCCACTTTTGAGTGAGAATTCAGTGTGGTGGTTGTCAATCTACATTCTTTTGCCTTCTAAGATGCATTTGCGTTGAACTCCAATACCATAGAGATTGGAGATTATTGTCATTTAATGTGTTGGATTTTAGCATAAACATGTTAATGAGAATACATAACATGGATTAATGTTTGGATTCTAAAGAAAAGGAATAGCTTGTAAGTGGTCAAGATGGATGCAATAGCGGAATATTTCATTATTGCAATGATATTGTTCCACCTACACAAATATGCAACAAGAAAATTTAAGGAGTACCATGTGACCATTATTCCATTAACAAGAAAATAAAAAATTCCACAACAATTATCTACAAATTTACATGATTCCTTCCATGTTCAATTGTAAACAAACAACAAATGCAACAATCCCAGGAAATAGTAGATGATGATAAGAAAAATTGTAGATAAAATTATCAAGATTAGGAGACTTTCTTCAAGGTCCTCAATAAGGATGATGATGTGCAAAACACAACTCACAAATTCAATCTGATCAAATTCATTGAAAGGTAGGCAAGGTAGATAGGATATCATTATTGAATAACAATAGTGATTTTTAATTACACCAATTATTATTATTGTTATTTGCAAGATTACTATGAAAACCTCTCCCTTTAATCACTTCGACATTCCAGTTCACTCATTTAAAGAGTAGGCTTGTTTATTATGTCTTAAGGTATAAGATTTAAATTTCTTTAGTCATTTTCCTTTCTCTAATTAACATAAGGTTCAATAGTTTTACTTGTAAGGAAAATATGTTAAATTAAAAGCACATTTTAGATAATATAATAATATTGATTTAGCATGGTGCCACAAATTTTAACTATTAGGTTTGTAATTAATAAATCATTCTTCTAAACCAATGTTTTCATGCAATCAACTCACAAAATAGAAGAAGAGATAGATCGATGACTTGAGAAAAATCTTGTTTGAGGGGGCAACCTCCTTTACATCACATAAATGAACAATTATTTAAATGATACAAATGACAAGAGCTCCTTTCTATATATAAGAGTATAAGGGGTTACAATATAATCAAAGGATAACAATAATAATGTAAGGGCACAACAAAAACAATAGTGGGCTTCTATGTGGCACAAAAATAACAATATGGGGGCTATATTAACAATAACAATAAGGAGACTACACTATTGTTATAGGGACCTAACATGCCCCTATCCTTCAAAAAAAGTGTTGTCCTCAATGCTTGACTAGTTTTGGATGCTTCCTTATAAAATTATCATCCTCCCATGTGGAATCTTCAACGAGTAAGTTCTTCCACTTAATGATAAACTCTGAAAATGATCGATTCCATAGTTTTCGGGTTCTTGTTTCTGTGACCGCTTCAGGATCCAATATGATTTTCCCTTCTTCTTCAAGTGTTGGAAATATTGACTGAACAGAGAGCTTGTCACTGATAACCTTCTTTAAGCATGAAACATGGAAAACTAGGTGTACTCAAGAAGATGCAGGCAACTCCAATTTGTATGCCATAGTATCAATCTTTTGAAACACCTTTTAAGGACCATAGTACTTGGGTGATATTTATTATCCTTCTTAGCTTGCTTGAGGAACATTTGTTTGTATGGTTGTAGCCTTAAAAATATGCAATCACCTACGTCAGAACTTCTTTCACTGCGATGTTGATATGCTTGTTGTTTCATTCGATTCTACGGCAAAGTGAGAGTATCCTTTAAGATCTGGATAACTTGTTGTTGATGCTCAATGCGATCTTCTAATAATTTAACCTTATAATTTTCTCTTAAATTTGGTGTGATGGATAGTGGGTGATATCCATAAAGTGCCATAAATGGGATCGTTTTTGTTGCAGTATGAAAGGAAGTGTTATACCACCGTTTAGCCAGAGGTAGCCACTTGACCCATTGTGTTTGTTTATGAGATACAACGTAACGAAGATATCCTTCCAAACATTTGTTCACTATATCACTTTTTCCAACAGATTGAGGATGATAAGATGAGCTATGAGCTAATTGAGTGCCAAGATAAGAAAATAATTCCATCCAAAAATTTCCAGTGAAAATGGGATCTCTGTCACTTACAATAACATTTAGGTTTCCATGTAGCTTTTGAATAGTTTCCATAAATGCAGTAGAAATTATACTGGATTTAAAAGGATGAGATAATGCAGAAAAGTGTGCATGCTTGGTAAGTCTATCAACTACCACCATGATGACACTTTCCTTCAAACTTGGGTAAACCTGCGATAAAATCCATTGAGACCTCCTCCCAATGCTGACTTGGAATGGATAAAGGTTGTAATAGACCTAGGGTCTTAATTGTCTCAACTTTATTTTGTTTGCAAACCAAAATTTTTTCCATAAACCTCTAAATATCATATTTAAGGCCATCCCAGAAAAAATCCTTCTAGATTTTGTGATAAGTTTTCAAAAACCCTGAGTACCCTCCTAAGGGGGAGTTGTGAAATTCTAAAAGAATATTTTGTTTGAGTTGGGAATTCTTACAAAGATATAAGAAATCTTTGTACCATAATGAATCATTTTTCTAGCTAAATGTATCAGAAGTACTGGGGTCTTGTTGCAACTTTTGAATGAGTGCTCACACATTTTCATCAATTTTCCATTCACCCCTTGCTTCAGTTATCCAATCAAGGTGGATAATAGAAATGGCACAAAGCAATGCTTCCACTTCCTTATCCTTTCTTGAGAGTGCATTGGCAACAACATTTTTCTTCCCTTTTTCGTAGATGACTACAAAATCATAACCCAACATCTTTGTGATCCATTTTTGTTGCTCTTCTAAACATAATATTTGTTCCAAAAAGTATTTAGGACTATAAAGATTTGTTTTTACCTTGAAGTGTCTTCGCATTAGGTAAGGTCACCATTGCTTTAGTGCATGTAGTATTTCCAACATTTCCTTCTCATAAATAGGTTTGTGTAAATAATTTCCTCTGGATGGATGACTTTCAAAAGTAGTGGGTCTTCCTTGCATTAAAAACCACCAATTCATTCCTAAGGCATCACATTCCACAATAAAGGTTTTTGTGAAGTCTGGCGTAGCTAAGACCCATGTTTGGCACATTGCCCCTTTAAGATGTTCAAAGGACTTAGTTGCTTCCAGAGTCCAAGAAAATGCATCTTTCTTCAGTAATTTTGTTATGGGTGCTTCAATTATCCCATAAATCTTAACAAACTTGAAATAATATTCAGTCAACCCGAGAAATCCACGAAGATGATATATGGTTGTGGGCATTCTCCCTTCCTTAATGGCTTAAATTTATTTAGGGTCTACCTTAACACCCTCATGAGATAAAATATGACCCAAATACCACACCTCCTATACTCCAAAGAAACATTTGGAGGCTTTTGAATATAATTGTTTCTATTTCAATAGTTTGTGCACCCTTTCAACATGTTGAACATGATCCTTCTAAGAATTTTTGTAGACTAGAATATCATCAAAAACTACTAACACAAATTTTCTAAGGAAGGGTTTGAAAATGGAATTCATCAAACCTTGAAATGTGGAAGGTGCATTAGTAAGGCCAAAATTCATGACCAAAAATTCATAATGACCCTCATGAGTTCTGAATGTTTTTTTCAGAATGTCTTGAATCTTCATTCTAATTTAATCATATCCTAAATGAAGATCTATCTTGGTGAAGTAAATTGCTCCACGTAATTCATCCAAAAATTCATCAATGACAGGAATGGGAATTTTATCTTTAATAGTGACCTTGTTGAGCTCCCTATAATCCAGACACATACACCTAATCCGTTCTTCTTGTGCACCAATACTGTTGGAGCAAAGAAAGAACTTTGACTAGGTTGAATTATACCGACCTCTAACATTTCTACAATCATACATTCAATTTCATTGTTTTGGCCGTAGGGATATCTGTAAGGCTTGATGTTTGTAGGAACATTTCCTAGGATCAAATGAATAGCATGATCATGATCACGAATAGGTGGGAGGTCTTTGGTAGTCTCAAATACCTTGGAATGATTGTCCAAGACCTTTTTGATATCTAGAGAAATAGATGATTTCGATGTTTGAATCTTTAGCGAGCATAGTTGTGCAATTATGCCGCGTTGTTCTTTGTTTAAAATTTTTGTCATGCCATTAGAGATGATTATATTTAATGGTTTCCCTATGATACCCCTTAATTAACTTCCTTTCCTTCCCAAGAAAATTTCAAGAAAAGTTCTTGAAAATTAAAGCATCCCCAAAGTTTGTAGCCATTGGACTCCTAGTACAACATCAACACCACCCATTGGAATGTAAAGCATTGGAATATTCAATACATATTCCCCCATGGTTAGATTGGTATTATGGTACTTTCTAGATAAATTATAGTTTCTCCATTTGCAACCATCACTTGACACTCTAGTGCTGGATAAAGTAAGCAATTCAATTCCTTAGCTATCTTACAATGAATAAATTATGGGTACTACTTGAATCCATCAACACTATTACCTTTTTCTTATTGATATGTCCTTATATCTTGAAAGTTTGAGGAGTGGTGATTCCTGCCAATGCATTACAAGATATGGTTGGATTCATTTCTTCTTTCTCTAGGATTGGTTCCCAGTGTATATCCTCTTCTTTTGATGTTTCTCATTCCTTTTCCTCCTCCTCTTCACAATCTATGTAAAATAATTTCTTCTCAACACACGTATGACCTTTAGTGTATTTTCTATCACAATTGTAACAAAGCCATTTTCCTCTTTTTTCTTCCAATTTTTGTGGTGTCAACCTTGAAGGTTGTGGAACACTAGGAGCAACAGCACTTCATATTTATAGTTGTGATGGTAGAATTCCTTGTTGCCATAATTTTTCTTTCAACTTTTCTTTCCACCCTGAATGACTTCTCCAATGATTTAGGTTCCCAAAGGTGAACCTCATGTCAGATGTTATCCTTTAAAGTCCCTATGAAGACATCAATATTATGCTCCTCTACAATATCAGTTACCCTTATATTCAATTTTTGGAAGTCCTCAATGTCCTCCGCCATTGAACCCTTTTGTTTGAGATTTATCAATTGGCTAAAGAAGGTGTTTCTCTTTGTATCCTCATAATGTGCTATCATTTCCTCTGTAAAATTGACCAATTTACAAGTGGTTTATGAGAAAAAATCCATCAATAACATACAAATTGATTGGGTTCTAAATATGACGATGCGATGCGTACCTTTTGTGTGTGTTGCACATCATGGAGATCAAAATATTGCTCCATCTGTAGTATCCATTATACCAGATCCTTGCCATCAAACTTCCTCATATCTATCTTTGGAATGTGGTGGGTCTTCAACCCAACGTTAGAGTCTCTAAAATCATAATTCATAATCTTTTTATCCTCATCATTATTTTCATGGATTACTTTGTCACCACTAGGAGGATTTTCTTGTAGCAACTTTTTCAAACCTTCCTTTAAACCTTCCATGTTTGCATTTAAACATTACATATCCCCTTTTAAACCATCCATGTCTCCTTTTATTTTTTTATCTAAACCATCCATCTTAACATTCATTACTTACAATTCATTTTTGGTTTCTCTTTGGGAGAGTGCAATATTTTGCACTTGGTCCTGTAACTTTGATATATCATGTTGCATTTCTTCCTCTTCTTCATGCGTCATATTAGAGGTTTATGGTTGCTTACTTGGTCTATCCATTTTTTTGTTTCGATTAATATTGGAATGAGATAATGATATCTATGTTTCAATATGCCCTTTGAATCACTTCAAATTGATTCTTCAAACAAAATCTATGCAAATTAAAAACATGTACACACCTTTTTCATTGTTTTTTGGAGCTAGATATTGAAACTGTTGTATCTTTGTAATTTCAACTCTCGAAGATCTAAAATTCCTTCTTGTGCTATCCCTTTGCGTCTTATTTCCAATCCCACAAGTCAGACCAAAATTGGATTCTTCAAGGTAAGGTTATGCCCAATCTCCCATGATGACCTAATTATGGACTCGTTCAGTAAAGCAAAATTGTATGAAGTGCCACATGTCATTGTTTCAACCTTCGACCCTACAAATGATACACAAAAAACTAAAGTATGTGAACTTTTTGTCACTTTTTTACGAAATTAAAATCCAATGCTCAGAGGAAAAGTCTAATAATTTTCCCTAGGCCACCTATTTGAGATGGAGTTTTGGAGCCTACAAAAACCCTAACTTCATCAAATCATATCTTTGAAAATATAGCAAACCAAGATCTAAAATTTGTACAAGAATTTATTTCAAATCCACGTGATTTCAATTTCAAATTCTGAAGCCTCATGGAAAAAAATTATAGCGAAAATTCTAAGATGACTTGTTTGAAGAAGAGAAACCCTAGAATTCAAAGCTCTGATACCAAATGTTATGCAACTAGCTTATAAAATAGAAGAAAAGATATATCAACGACTTGATAAATAGCCTCTTCAATGGGGAAACCTCCTTTATATCACATAAATGAACAGTTATTTGGATGATACAAATGACAAGACCTCCTTTCTATATATAGGAGTCTAAGGGGTCATAATATAATGAAAGCCTACATAACAATAATAATGTAAGGGAACAACAATATCAATAGTGGGCTTTGATGGGGCACAACAACAACAATATGGGGGATACATTAACAGTAAAAATAAGGGGAATACACCATTATTATACGGACCTAACAAATGTTACCTCAAATTTATTTACTAATATGTGATACTATTCTCTCCATCCATACATTTCCTTTCTCTTATCATAAGAAGTTGTTATGGAGTGCGGAAAAAATGGTATGTAGTAATACTACCTGCACTTCATAAGTTATATTTACTTCATTGTATTCCTTCACCCTTAAAAACCACTAGAAATAAGAGGTGTAATCATAATACATCTTAAAATCCCTTCAAAAATTAAAATCCTCTACCCAACAGTATAGGGATGGGACAATTTTCTCATCTATTTCGAGTATCTATGTGTTCCTGGATATTTTTTTATTGTCGTGTTGTCAATACATCAACAGCACCCTAACTCAGGTTTCACATCATATTTGTTCTCATTTGTGATTTTTTTTATTCATTGATCTACCTTATGGCAAAGCTAACTAACCATAATACTATCATTCCCATAGGCTTGCACCTCCACAATCCAAAATAGATGTTAGGGAATGAGTATGATACTTTACTCATAAATATACCCTTTGTACTTATACTAGCACATAAGACTAAGACCATCATGCTCTCCCTTCTCTTCCTATTTAGCACACTTTGGAAATTGAAACCACTTTCTAGGCATCTTCCATTTCTCTCCTCAAAAGTAAGAATTATGTTGGATGTACATTAATATATTAGTATGGTTTTAATAGAAATATTCAGAATGATTTAGCGTAATTTTCACTTTGTATTACCTATTTTGAAACATCAAGCTAAAAATATTCAATATTTATTTTCCTTATCTACACTTGACATCGAGATACAACAATTCCAATTGGCGGGACACCCTTACTTACACCTCCTATTACAATAGGTTGGTAAATTCAACCTATGAGTGTTTGAAATCCAAGTGGTTAATGGAGGTACAATAATTGAAATTATTATTAGATTCCTAATGACAAAAAACAACATCAACCTAGAAATGTTGATCTTAACTTACTTTTACATAATTAACAACATCAACCAAGAAATTTTCAATTTGAAACTATTTTTTCTACACCTAAAAAATAAAACTATTATTTTGAACATCCTCAATTTTTTGAAACCTTGCCTTGCTTCCACCTTGCATTAAATCAAGTCAAAAAAGTATGCCTCTAGATATATAATGACCTCAAACCTCTAATTATCCTACTAATGCATCACCAATAAAATAGTTCATAAAAGACAAACACCATGGAAACACAATAATAGAAATTGGAATTGAAATCTTACTGACAAAATTCATATTGATCTTAACTTTCTTTTACACCTTAAAATCTTCAACTTGACCTTAATTTTGTTTTATACCTTAAACCTTCATCCAAACCCGACCTTATTTGCACTTGAAAATTGAGTTAAAGTAATTCATAAAGGTTACATAAAACTATAAGAAGATGCTTAAATTATGGCGATTAGGCAATGTTACATAGAGCTATAAGAATATGGTTGAATTTTGGTGATTATGCTTGATAAATTATGGCAATGAGTTCTTATTATTTCCTAATAGCAAAAGGTTTTAATGATAAAGCTATAATAAATATATTTTACATGGGATTCTTAAACATATAGTAAATTCTTAAACTTTATGTTTTCCCTAGATGTGGAATTGGTAAATGCAAAATTGATTTTGATCGAAATTGACCTATGTGCACTCATGTTGTCATATCTTAATGTTAACATTCACTCAAATTAAATGTTTTTCTTAATTAAGTAGAATACTAGAATGATGAGTGCCTTCTTTGATAGAGGTGCTCAAATTTAATGCATTTCATCTTCACTTCGCAATATCAACCCTAATCCTTCATTGGAAATATAATACCAAAGTGATTACACATACATATAAAATTAAACCAAATAGATTTCTCAATTCAAATATGGTTTCTTAACAATATAGATCACATTAGAATCTTTGATTAATCCATTTTCTACGAGATGAATTTAAAATGTAAGCAACGTCATATGCAATTTTTTTTGGTAAGGTTAATTTATATTCATTGATTAAGAAGATACATTGTGGCTCGTTCTAGTTTTCCCTATTCTGCCACTTGGGAAACTAGACCGGTGGTAAAACCAAGTTTCTTAATCATCCAAATAGGAAATTCAAATTGCATTATCAAAAAAATTGAGTTTTTTGTATGTATAGCCTTACAACCTAATCTATCATCTAACATGTAAACAAAAAACCAACAAAGAGAACTAAAACAACTAGAAAAGTCATGACCAATCATACAAACTTGGAGGAAGTTGATAAGTTTATTGCTATCTACTCATTTTTACTCCCCAATGAGCTTCTTGGATCTAGAAGCACGTCAAAGTGTTTTTCAATCCATTTTAGGCATATGTTTGGAGTTCTCATGAATAACATGAGGAGGAATTCCTCCTTGGCCTCATTTCTATCTTGTAATATTCTTCCCGGAAGAATTTCCATATGTCAATAAGTGTCCATTGTGTGCATCCATTGATTGAACTTTCATCTAGTATGAAATATGTTGAGCACCCAGTTTGCAATCTTCACAACATCATAACCACGCTCAACAACAATGTCTTGTTCTACTTCAGTAATCCCATCGTATATTTGTTATGGAATTTGGTCGCGATATAAGTGTGATGAGGATTCTACTCGTTGTTGGGCATATGAACCTCCATGTCCCCTATAATAACCAGGCCCTATCTTACTTTTGGCTCTTTATCTACGTATTAATGCCAATAGTAGAGAGAGGAACAAAATACTCAAGTGATAGAACACCGCTCTTGTAATGGGAGTAATGGGAAAGGGGAGCACAAGAGGAATGGAGAGTGAAGGAAAATAGAAGTCCATGATATGAGACCATTTAGCAAGACTTTAATTACCTAAAGAAAGACACGGAAAGAAAATGATGTTACAGGAGAGAAGAAACATCAAAGGATGGATATCTCGGTGATAAGTCACTAGAGTGGGTCAAGGATGGAGTGCTAGAAGAAAAGAACAACACATATAAATAGTACTCCCAGAGGATGTGTTAAGAGTCAGCACCAAAGCCTAAGGAAACAACAAGGAAGATCCAAATTACTAATAGAAAGACTGAGCGAATACCCTAGAGGCCACTACTAAATACTTAGACATAATCAGAGAGAAGAAGCCCATGAACAATAAAATATCCAAAACTTCAATTCACAATACCCTAAGTAAACAAGTGTTTCACGCTAATTTCAACGACCTTCTCTAACTAGAATCCTCTCCTAGATATCATACTTGCCTTTCGTGGGAAGACAAGATGAGAAAATGATTAACAACACAATATGGCTAGAACCAAACATAAATTACTTCCTGTCATCCCCACCCAATCTTTGCAATCAAACTCCTATGAAATTTGAGATAGGTCTGACATCAGATGGGTAAAATGCCACACAATGCTCCAAGTAGAGGAATTACTATATGTGGTTATCATCAGGGAGGGTTCACGACCACATATTTATCCATGAGTGCTTGGTAGGACGATCACCATACACCCTCCCTCCTAACCCATCTCGAGAACCCCATCCATAAAGCATCATATATAAAATTGATAACATACATAAATTCAAGTTGTAATAAAAACACTAGTTATTCATAACTTATATCTTTCTTTAATTAAAAATAAATTGAGATATTTAAATATCAAATATAAGAATACTAAAATCTATAATTCTTATTATTTTAGTTTTCAAATTTCAAAGAAACAACTTATCATGATTTTCAAATATCCTATAAATTAATATAATATAAGATATAGTATGGGAATTTAATAGTGTCATACTCCATGCATAACCATGACCCCATGTACTTTTCCAACATATACATAGAATACTAAAACCTATAATCCTTATCAATTCATTTTCAAATTTCAAAGAGATAACTTATCATGATTTTCCAAATATCTTATGAATTGATAGAACATAAGATATAGTATTGCAATTGAATAGTGTCATATTTCATGCCTAACCATGACCCACATATTTTTGCAACATTTACATAAAATACTAAAACCTATAATCCTTATCATTTTCATTTTCAAATTTCAAATTGATAACTTGTCATGATTTTCCAACTATCTTATCAATTGATAGACCATAAGATATAGTATAGGAATTAAATAATGTCATACTCCATGCCTAACCATGACCCATGTATTTTGCAACATATACATAAAATACTAAAACCTATAATCCTTATCATTTTCATTTTCAAATTTCAAAAAAATAACTTATCATGATTTTCCAAATATCTTATGAATTGATAAAACATACCATATAGAATGGAAATTGAATAGTGTCATACTCCATGCCTAACCATGATCCATATACTTTTGCAACATATACATAAACTACTTAAACCTATAATTTTTTATTTTCAAATTTCAAAAAAATATGATTTTCTAAATATCTTATAAATTGATAGAACATAGTATAAGAATTGAATAATGTCATACTCTATACCTAACCATGACCCCCCATACTTTTGCAACATGTACATAAAATACTAAAATTCATAATGGAACTAATTTATCATGATCTATCAAATATCTTATGAATTAATAAAAAACTAAAATATAGTATGAAAATTGAATAGTGTCATTCTCCATACCTAACCATGACCCCACTTACGTTTGCAACATATACATCAACTTGGACATTGGATTCCCTTATTTATCCCAATATTTGCTCATTGATATCTTATATCAAGATTTTATTAAGAGGCATCTCGAAATTTCCCTTAGACTTATTTGGATTTGGATTTATTCGCAAAAGTGTATTTCTTTCCGACATTTCACAATTCTAGGCGAAAAGGGTCTTTGATTACAAGGGTAAAGAAAACTTGATAAGTATTCTAACAAAGTTTGTTTTCAAATAATTTAATCGAAGGTCACGTTACCATCACATTTCATTACGAAACCTTTGACTTTTTATTCCAAGGTGATAAGCACAAGCGATAAGGAATAACCAGTCATTTAATAAAAAAGTATATATGAGATTTGTTAATATAAAATAGCTTATCACAATTGAAATTCTTCATATTACCAAACGTGGAAAACACCACTTATCCATTATTAAATAACAATATAGATATTTAATTGCAAATTGTATTAAAAGTGAAGATAAATTATAGTTTACACATCTAAAAAGTATTATTATAAAATAGAATTTCAATACAAGAATATCTGATTATATTATAATAAGATAATTTATAATATCAGGGAGATTATAGAGAGATAATAACTATAAGTAAGAAATAACCTACAAAATATGATATTAAAATTTCAATAATGTAAATATGAAAGCCAATTTCTAAACTAGTCAAACGTTTTTTTAACAAAAACTAATATTTTGTTACTCATTAGATTGAAATCTAGGACTTTTACGAAAGCTAGTAGTGTGAAGAGCTGCAATTACCATCTAACAAAGACCAAGGATCAAATCATAAAGAGACTCAGATAATTAAATAGTCAAGACTAAAAGATAGGTGGACCAATTATCAATCGAAATTTTCCAGCTGAAGACTACAATATTGGAACCGACTATTAACCCTGGAACTAACTATGAACAATGATTGGAGCCAACTATTAGCGACGACTTTGAAAAGGATAACAAAAGCTTTATTCCAAACAAGGCCTCTTAGCTTATGCCCCTATCAACAACAATCTCTAAAAAAAGACATTAAGAGGCCTTAACTGAAACAATCTTGAGAGAGATCCCGAACATAACACAAATAAAGGGGGGTCAAAACAAGTGGTAGAGCCCAACATGAAGGCTTTCTCTGGCATGAAACACTTCCAGATGTATAATTCCAGGTTTCATTTAAAGACCTTCTTTGGACAGGGAGTTGGCTTGCAAGTTAAATTCCTTGTGAACATGAAAGAAATAAATAACTCCTCCACCTTGGCTTTCCAATGATAGAGGTTCATTAACTGCAAGTTGGAATTTCTTGTCAGCTAATCAATAATAATCTTGGAATCAACATCGAAACTTATATCAAAGATAGATAAATAATTTGCTATTAACATGGCTTCCCAAGCAACTAGAAGCTCCACTTTCATGTTTGTGCCCAAACCAAAACCGATCTTAGCTTTAATAACACGGTTTCTTGCATGGAGGATGATGAAACTTCCAGCACAAATGCCTTGTTGCGTGGTGCCATCAAAGAAGGCAACAAGATACCGAAGATTGAGAGCTAGGGAAATGACTATGGTTGACGAGCAGTCTTTGATCTTTGGAGGATACTCTTTCCAGAGGGCAGTGACTTTGCATGAGGCCAACAGTATGTTGGGCTTAATGTTTTCAAATACCAATTTATTTCTTAGCCCCCAAATTTTCCAAGCAATGAAGATCAAGACTAAGCAAAAATTTTCCTTGTTAGCATATGAGAAATGAAGGCATTCAGCAAAGGAGGCAAAGGAGGAGAAATGAGAAGAGATTTTAATTTCAAGAGCATATAGCACAAAAACCCACAAAGATCTTTCCACTTCACATCTTAGAAGAATATAATCAATGATTTCCTCTCCATTTCTGCATTGAACACAAATGTTGGGCCCTTGAAACCCCCTCTTTTGTAAGTTGTCCCACAACAGGCTTTTGTTCTTCACGATTAGCCACGTGAAATTCTTTAATTTTATGGGAAAGTTCAATTTCCATATTAGTGGATACCACCAGATAACTTCCTCATAATAGATAGAGAAGGTAATGGCATTGTAGACTACATTGGCTAAAATGATTTCTGATGAGTTCCCCAATCCCACAAAAGCCTGTTTGTTTCTCTGGAAAGACTCATTCCATTAAGATGCAAGTTATGAACAAAAATATCCAATTCCATGGCCAATTCACCCTACAGGGATAGGTCTAGAGAAGAGACCCAATGGATCAATGAACAGTCAAAGGGGAAGGAGATGAGAGCCTGAGCCAAAATGAATATACCTTTGGAATTGAAAGATAGGATTAGAGCATCTGAAAGAAAGTAGAAGTGGGTGTTTGCAATAAATGGATATTTTTCAAGTCAGACCTGGCACCCATTGCCAACTTTCCACTAGAGCCATTTCAAAATCCAGGGGAAGGAATTGATAAAGTTTTTCTAGACAACCGATCCAAGGATAGAGGATGTTGGAAAAAAATAAACCTTCTTACATACCCAATCATACAAAGGTTTTTTTTTTAATTTATTTGCATTTGATAACAATGCTCGAAGTCCATTTTATTCTAAGGATCCCCATAGGCTCTTGGATGATAATTGTTTCCCAAACCATCTCATATTTTTGAGGCCCCAACCCCTAGAACCTTTGGATTTTTTGAGAGCTTCCTAACCAGCAAGGTGAATTTTGTTTTTTTTCAGACTTTCCTCACCACAAGAACTGGAACATACTTTGGCTGATTATGTTGAGCATGGAGGCTGGGAATTTTAACCCAGTCATGCAAAAACATGGATGCTTTGGATCATTGATTTGGCTAGCACCAGGCGAGCTCTGAGAGATAACTACCTATAGCACCAACAACTAAATTTCTTCTCCACCTTCTTAATGAGGCAAAGCTAGTCTTCTCTCTTGTAGTTATTGGGTTTGAGCCAAAATCCCAGGTATTTAAAGCCTTGGTCCAGGTTTTCCTTTTTGCAAGACCATATGCTTGGAAATTTTATTATGATAGAATCCTCAATCTGATGAATGAAAAAACACGATTTTTCTAGGCTGACCTCCATCCCTGAAGCCAGGAAAAAAATTGAAATTATCATGTTGTAAGTGACCCATTATTCAAGGGATTCATCTCCAAAAATCAATACATCATTGACAAATAGTAAACAAGAGATAATAATACCAGTAATGACTTTGATACCTATTGTAGTGGCTACAACCACCCTCCAAAAATTTTCCTCTGCTTTGATTTTGGAGCCTTCCTTCTAAACCACATCAACTCATCTTGCATTGATCCAGGTATCCATGCTTTGAATGAGCATTATCCTTTTCATTTTGGCTTGTGTTTTCTCACTTAGTTGATTTTATGACCCACAAGACAATATCCTGACTTAGTCCCTTAACAATTTTGGGCTTGCCTTAGAACACTGCGCAATTCTTGAAGGCAACTGACCTTGTTGTTTGGAATTGCTCAGTCCTGACTGCCAGTGAGCCTTGTGCTCTGGAAATGTGCAGTTATGAAAGGGAAGCCTAGTACTAAGCCCATAAATTGCATAGACCCCATTGTGCTCAGAAACTGCGCAGTGCATGAGTTGGAGAGTTTCCTAGTCATTCCCATAATTGCACAATCTTTATAAGAAATGCATGGCAGTTTTTGCCAAAAAATAAAAAACGAAAAAATAAAAAACCGTCCCTAAAAAATATGGATCTATTTTTAGTAACCTAAAGGAGGCACTTGTGTCATTTTTAGAAACCTCTACCAACTATTGCATTTTCCTTGATTTTAGGCATGCGCGTCATAAACCCTAACTTGGCCAAATCTATGTAATTGACGATGTTAAAGCTCATTTTCACACTCGATCTCAGAGCTCTAGCATTCTCAAGGAGATCAAGGAGCCTTTGATGCAATCATCGTAGCTTTTCCAGGTGAGTTTTACTTTTCTCGTCTTTTGCCTCTTTTTTGTCGCTTTTTGTTGTTTAGCTTGTGTGAGTATTGTTTCACTTGTTTCTTTGAACAAATATTGGAGTTTTATTTTTTTTTAGCTTGTAGAAGTGTTGTTTCAAGTTATAGATTGCCTTTACCAAGTGTCACATGATTTTTCCCGTTTTTGCACCAACGGTCGTCGTTATGGCAACTCTCTTCACATGCTTCATTTTCCTTCAGTTTAATCAATTGATGCACTTATTTCACATGCATGCATCAACACTTAGTTATATATGCACTCAAAATCATACCATCTTTCACATCTGCTTGTTTTTCATGCTCCCCTTGGGCAGAACTAGGTCCCCTTGCCCGGATCTCATTGTGCACAGCTAGCTCTGCACAATATGGAGACTCAAGCCTCTGGCTTGGCTTCTGGAATTTCACAGAACCTAGCTTGGGTTGTCTCCAACTGCACATTGTGTAGTTCAAGGAGCCAATCTCCCAACTTGGCCATTGAGACTACGTAATGTGTAGTCTCTCTGAGGCCTTGGCCTAGAATGAACTGCGCATTTCGCAGTTCTAATCATCAAGCTCCCACACTGACTGTTGGGATTGCACAATGTGTAGTTCCCACAGTCATCCAATCACCTCTGTCAATCAAAACTATGCAATCCTTCCCATCATGGGCATGACTTGTTGTTTGATCTTATCTTGAAGTTATTTTTCTTGAGCTAACATTTGCTTGCCATGAGTTTCCTGTTTTTCCCACATGTACATTAGTTGTTGAGCATCTCTCTAACAGTTATATTTAACATGGAATCCAATAGAGCCGCCTCAAAGGAAACCGTCAAGAGAAGTACTAGGGAATCAGTTGAGCAGACTATGACATTGAGCAGTGCCAGTGGGAGAGATCTTGACACCTTCAGGGCAGAAAAATTTTAGCAAATGTATCAATTTTTTGAGACAGTGAAGCACATGGACTCACTCTTTTATGCCACCCATAGCTATGTGAGCACAAGAGACATTTTCAACCACTAGGTGAAAAAGTCGTCAAATTTTAGACAGACACCTACACATGTTTACAAGAGAAGTCCCTCAGGAAGGCTAACCATTTCTTGATCATAGTTTCTTGCAGAATATATGGTCAAGAGAAAACAGAAACATTTCCTGAAGGGTGGGTAATATTATTGCACCAGTAGGTGAATGATGGGAGGCCATTCAACTGGTTGGGTTAGTTGGCCCATTAGTTGAAGTCCTATGTGCCTAAGGCTCAGAATCCATCGAGGAATGAGCAAGCCAGGTTTTACATGTACGCACGCTTACTGGATGCAATCTATTCCCAACAACAGTTCCCGAGCATGAGATGGACATGGAAACCAAAAGGGACATCCATCAAAATGTATTGCAAGTTTGTTTCCATCTGCATCTATCGAGGAGTGATGGAAAGGCTAACTGGCCATTTTATCATCCCATTGTACAAGCTTATATTTTAGCAGGATCCACCTTGCATGCCTCAATAAGTAATGGAGGTGATAGTAAACATTGCAGATTGGTATGACTCACCAGGTGGGTAGCTTCATTAGTGTTTGGTGGAGAGAAGCCTATGCATGTTCTACCAAGGTATGCCGCTAATAAACTCATCATGGAATAAGTTTCATACCACCTCTCTACAACGTTTTCAGCAAGACGACATAGGAAGAAGAAAGCACCATGGCCCACTCTTCCTTTGCGGATCGTATTATGCAAGATTAAAAGCTTGAAATATGCAGATGCTAGGGCGAAGGACATAGTGAAATTCAAGTCCAACATAATGGATTTTAATCCACATGATCCCCACAGTATTTTCAAGAACCAATTCACGTGAGTTTACTTTTCATGGATCCATTGGACATGTCATTGGCCGGAGGAGGACCCTTGGAGGTACTGCTACAATGCTTCTAGACTTCATGAGTTGGTTAGTATAAAGAAAGATTGGAAATATTCTCTGCAGACAACAGCAGGCCCAAAAGCAACAACAACAGTAGTAGAAGGCAACAATCTAGTGTAGGACAAGGGAAAGAGGGAGGTTGTTGAGAACCTAGAGGGAGAGTAAAGATGCAAGATGAAGGAAGATCCTATCCTGGAGAAGATAGCTTTGGCAGTAGAAGCAAAGAGGGAGCAACATATGAAGAGAGAAGAGCGAAGGAAGAGAGAAAAGAAAAGGTTGCAGGAAGTAGAATTGAAGCTAAAGGAAGAACAAGAATTGAGGAGGAGAGAAAAAGAAGAAAAGCAGAAGCGGGAAGAGGAACAAAGGCAAGGCGTGATGATAGAACAAACAATGTCGATACAGGTTGATGAGCCTAAACAACTAGTAGGTGAGGAAGAGGGTGAACGAATGTAGGACCGGGAGCTTGCCCAGCAGAATGAGTAATTGATTGAAGTGACATATATGGAGTTGGAACATGAGCTAAAGAATGAAGACACTAACTTGATGCCGAGAGCACCACAAGTCATCCCTTAGCCTTCATTACCTCAAGTGTCAAAACTAGCCCTGAGCAAGCAAGGAGATGTTGTTCTCATTGATGATGATCCCGTCATGGATGTGTATAATCTATCATTTGACAAGTTGAGGAAGAAGATTGCACAGGAACAAAGGAAGCACTTTCCGTATGATCACGCATCACTTTCTTTCATCAAGGAAAGGGTGATAGTGTCACACACTAGGAAGCATCCAACTTCCATTGCCCAAGCCAATTTGGCCCATGCAGGAGCAACAAGCTCAAATGTTCAATATCTGACAACCGAGAATGAACAATTGGCAAAGAACTTGCAGCCTTCTAGGCAAGAGGCATAACAACTCCGAGCATCAGCGCAAAATGTAGTTTCCTCATTGTGGAAGATGGAGACAGTGATACTTGTTGAAGTATCAACACTTGGTTATACCATGCAGAAGCTCTATGATAGATTTTTCACCATGCATAAAGAAGTTGTCTGTGTGCATTGTAATGCCCCACTTAAATCTTATCCTACAAATTTTGTTAATGTTTACATTATCTGAAAATATTGAGAAATATAGGTCTAATATAAAATTCATGATTTCCATTATTCAAATTCTCCACTTACCTTCTCAAATTGAATATTGGGTAGAATATGGTCTCCTTCCATTATTTCAAAATGTATGTATTCATTTCACATTACCCAATGTACCCTCACATTTATTAAGGAGAAGACATGGTCCTCTCCATGTAATTACATTTCACATTCCCCAATGTACCATCACATTTACTTGGGAGAAGACATAGTCCTCTCCAACTCATTATCAATATATATATTCATTTCACATTACCCAATGTACCCTCACATTTATTAAGGAGAAGACATGGTCCTCTCCATGTAATTACATTTCACATTCCCCAATGTACCCTCACATTTACTTGGAGAAGACATAGTCCTCTCCAACTCATTGTCAATATATATATTCATTTCACATTACCCAATGTACCCTCACATTTACTAAGGAGAAGACATGGTCCTCTCCATGTAATTACATCTCACATTTCCAAATGTACTCCTAGCTTACTTGGGAGAAGAGAAGTCAACTATAAAGATGGGTGAGAAGTTAATGACATTAATGAGAGGTGGTTGAGATGGAGAAAGGAAGGAGGGTATAAAAAGGGAAGGGGGAAGGGAGAAAGGGGATGTTTTTTTTGGGGGGTCTTGCTTATGATTGTGGGGTTGGTTGTGATTGTTTGGACTTGTTGTGTTTTGGAGACCTTAGGAACCTGTGGAGGTTTCCTGCGCTAGGAATTATTTCCTAGTTGGCTGGGAGGTAAATCCGGTTGGGTCCGTCAAGAGGAGCGTTCAGCAGGAGCAACAAGACAAAAGTATCTCCATCAGCCACCGGCACAGGTATTCCTCCATAGCCCACTTTGGTAAATTTAATTAGAATGAAATATCCACCTTCAATTGTGTTGATTATTATGTAAGTAACAAAATTTTATTTGTTTAAAAGTAGTGTAAGTAGGTAAGTTATCACTTCTTATCATATTTAATTTCAGAATAATCTAGATTTGTAGTAGACCCTAGGGCAGGGTTCTTACACATGGTATCAGAGCCAGGTTCAACCTCTAGGACCTATGGACCCTTATTTTGGCTTCCTTCTCAGATTGTTAATTTAATTTACACCTTGATCCATTGCTGATTTGAGTTTGATTCATTCGCTGGAACCATGAGAGCACTGCCATAATCAAGATAACCAGAGCTAATGCTATTTAGCAGAATAGCTGGTGTTAGATTGTCACCGCTGTAATAGAAAGCCTTAGTTTGACAGGAAATGTTTGTTGTGTTTCAACTATAACACCCAAGGCGGAGGGTCTGGACTTGAATAGATTCTAGCAACGATTTCCACACAGGCCCTCAAGTAATTCCGACACAGTGCAAGACCATACACAGATCCACTTTGCCAAATTTGAGCGAATGGATGCAAAAAAAGCAACAACCTAATTTTTTTTTACATCGTGCCATTAACATACGAATAAATTTGTTGGTCACCGCACCCTTTGCTGACTAGTGCGGGCATGGTATTAATGGCCTTGTAAGAGACAGAGCCGTTTTGCTCTATGTTTCTTTTTAAATTCTTTTCTAAGTCCTTGATGTCAAAGGAACACAATTTCTTTCTCGAGTCAGGCAAGTCTTTGTTCATTGGAATTAAAAGCATTTTATGGAAATGAGAGTGCTACCAGGCAAAAATTTAGATAATATAGCTATGTAGTTGATGCTACGACAAACATTGTTTGTGCAGTCACTACCTTGTTTGGTTATTGGTATCAATTTTACTTTGGTACTGTATTTAGATACTTTAAGCTAGATCATTTCCGCATAAGATTGATAGGAATTCGACTCTGTAGTGACTAAAAAAAAACACTACTGTTTGTCTATCCTATTTTAGTACTACCGCATGACTTGCTCCAGTCATCTTGCTCTAGACTATTACCATTTTTCTAGAACCATCTCTACTCAGGTGGACAAAGAGAAGGCGATTTCAAACTCAGACTCTTTCTTTGCTGACGAATTCAGACCCATTATGCTATTTGACAGTATTTTTTTCAATACTCTGATATTATCAGCTCTCGTTGCTTCAGTTTTTCAACTTCACAACTTGATTGACAGAATAGAGATGCCACTGCAGATTTCCAGAATAAGATTGAACGTTTTGAGTGGAAAATTCTTTCACTACTAGTGAATAAAGCTTGGAAAACGAACTTCTTTGGTCTTGAATTGTAATTCCATTAAAAAGCACATGCAGGGTACAAAACATAAATTCTTCTTGTAAAGTCAGTCTATTCAGCTACCCGTTTCCCACATAAGATAAGCACATGTAGGTCTTGGGTTCTATCAAAGGTGCACGGGAAATGTCTCCATTATTTTGAAACTCGTGAACAGATCTGGTAAAGCCATTATAGCTGGAGGTGGGTTACTTTTTTCATTTTATTTGTCTTTTTATTTTTATTTTTGAAGGGGGTGGGGTTTGTGTAGAAACAACACCAACTTTTGCACCACCTCAACAACTTATAGACACCCTCTATTCTTATTTTATACATTTCAATAACACTAGAGATTTGCAATCTGTTCGTGATTTTCAAGAATTCCTTCATAAAGGTGGAGACATTGTAAATTTTTAGCTTTAGTAGGCCAACTTCTAATGGCCATAATATCAAATCAAAGTTCCCAGTACAAAATTTCCGACAGAGCTGATTTCACAGCCAAAGGCATCACTACTTGCACACACCAATTGATGAAAGTAAACTGATACGTTTTCATTCTCTCAACTAATTTTTATGATTTATTATGCTCTCTCACACAGAGGAATAGTGACACTTTTGGAAGCAATGTTTTCCTAGAGCAGACACCAAGGTTTCGCATGAAGACAGACCTGCAAATTTTAGAGATACAGAAAATGCAATATATAAATTGTCACATCTGGTTTGGTTTCTATTAAAACTATTTTTATGGTTAAAAGTTAATGCCAAGTTAGAAACCAAATTTGCATGTGCCCTAGAAGTAACCCATGAAACCATTTTATGGAGAGGGTCATGTATCTCATTATGTGTTTCGTTTATTCCTCAAAGAAAACATAATAGTTTGTGAATACTCTTATCCTATACTTATATCTATCTCCAAGTTTAGCTTTCTGCTTGGTTGTCCTATTTTAGTGGCTTGTTTCTACTAAACTCATAATTGCTTCTCTCTCCAGTAAACAATTATTTTCTGTTCAAAACAAGAGGCTATTTTACATAGCTCAAGGACAAATGGCATGCTCCTTTTACTCCATTTTACAGTCAATGTCACACTTTTGGGGCATCTCAAAGTTATGCAATTATTTGCCTTTGTCTCATGTTTCTATTTGTGCCCCTATCATATTTGATTAGTGATTTCTGCAGCTGCATTTTTACTGGCATCTCTTGTACATTCTCAACTTCATTTTCGGTCTTGATTTTAAGTCTGCAACAATAAATGTCTTGACTCTTGATCAGCCAGAAACTCTCTGAGACATCTTCATCTTCAATTCTACTAATGTTTGTTGAACTTTTCTTGTATGTGAATTCCTTATTGGTCAAGGGAATTTATAATTCAATATCTAATAAAAATATCGTTCCTTTGTTTTCTTTTGGGATGTCTGTTTGCTAACATTTTTCTTTGACATCTGCTATCTATAATTTTTGTTGAACCGGTCACAAAACTTGGTGTTTCCATATCTGAGTTGTTTGTTTATATAGCATTTGCTACCTTCAATGCTTGTCTACTTTGTGTTAGCATGACTATTGCTGCATTCTTGTTGCTATTTGGTTTTCAGCAAGGGCCTCTGATATGATTGTGCCAAAAATCTCATATTTTTGGATATAAGTTCAAAGATCTGCTCTAAAACTGTCAAGGGTTACCCTACTCTGCTCATAATCATGACTCCAGTGTAGTTTTCTATGTATATCATCCATCTGCATGAAACCTTCATGTGTGCCATCAACTGCTTTTTCGCCTTTTATGCCCTTAATCCTTGCAAATATAGCCAAGGCTGTTAAATTTATTTTATTTACAACCAAAAACTGCCTTCTTTAATTTGAGGAGTTTCTATCTCCTTGGACCTTTGTCACAGTTTCTCTTTCCTCTTGAACTTATCCCCACATGAACTATTTGTATTTATTTGGCTTGTAATCATTTGCATACATCATCTCATTGAGTTACAACTTCCTTGCGTAGTTGCACACCCAATAATTACATTGACTAATAATCCATTATAGGTAAACAATAATTCCTGACAACCCAAAATAGCAAAATAAATATTTGATACACCAAGTATAAAAGGGTATAACAAATCCCAAGTACAAACATCTCTTAATAAATAGAAGAGTATCTAATATCCACCAATAACCCCAAAAAGTGATAACATTATACAATTATATATAATTATGTATAACAGACTAAAATAATCTGCTATATATAATAATTCTCACTCACTACTCAAGTGAGTCCAATTTAAGGCCAACGAACTGTTTATTTGTATTAGTCATATGGGCCCAATCCAAGGCCAACCTTACTATCTACTTATACGAGTTATTGCTAATTGGGTAGAGGATCGTTCACAGTGTTGCAACAAGATCAATTGCTGCAAAGAACAAGGTCCACCAATCAAGGTGAGATGGAGCTATTTCAAAGTAGAAGGGTCATATTATCCTCGGATTCCACTAGGCTGTGGTCTAGTGGCAACTTGGAGCAGTTGTTATGACAATGACCCAGGTTCAAATCATGGCAGGCATGCTCCTTCCCTGCATGGAGTTTGCTATTGATCTTGGGTCTTGTGCCAACCACTGATTATAGCTTACAGGCAGATACTTTTGATGTAGTCTTTGGGCGGATGATTGTCACTATTGTAATGGTACTAGAAAGGCACCAGCAACCTCATTCTTTGCTTAAACTGCAGGTGGGTGGGGCATGCTTATTTCCATTTTTACCATCTGTTAAAGACAGCTTCTCATTTTTTTTAAATGAAATCCTTTGTAATGTCAACATTTGGTAAAATAACCATCAATTAGATATAGTTTCAAAGGGCCACCCATCAATTATGTATTGATGGTACTCTAAAGCCAAAAGGAAACCACTGAAATGTTTTTGGAAATTATTTCAAACCACAAAAAAAAAAACATGTCATGATCCAATTGCTAAGGGCATGAAGCAGGAGAGAAGAGCACCTGAAAAGCCTTATCTTTGCAACTCCTGGGAAAATTAACTTCACACTAGGACTTTGGACTGGTTCTCTGTATACTGAACCAATGCTAATCCCCTTAATACAACTTATGCTTGATCCCTGCTCTCAATCGTTGCAGTATGAGAGCAAACTCTATTATCAACTATGAATTAGATTCGTGATACATTACTTAATGCTCAAAATCATATATTAACAAAACCATATAAAACTTGTGAATAAAACATCAATAGCTTGGTATCTAATTCTCCATCAGCTCTACCAATAACAATAACAGGCCATAATCCAATTCTCTTTTGGCTCTACTCATAACATATTACATGTTGCTTTAGTTTTAAGGCATCTACTTATCTAAATGCAGGACTAGAAGCACACAATGGGTGTCATATATTTCAATTTTCAAGTAGATCAAGATTCAAGACCCTGCTCCTGTCTGACCAAAATTCATAAAATAATTATATGCCACTATCCAATTTTCTCTTCACATACACTTTGTATTTTTCATCACCAAAAAACATTTCTTTTCAACTTCTGCCTTATAGATTGGTTGGCTTGATTGAGACTTGAAGCAGTATTGGAAATTACCTCTGTTTGTGTCTAGAATGCATATATAGTAGAGTCTCAGCCAAATATCACATATGATATGTTGGTGTAATGGTGGTTAAGCTTAACTTTGTGGTCCTTTAGTAGTCATTAAAGTCATTTATGATTCCTGATTCTTTAGTGTGCGTTATGGTGTTATTACTGCAAGGGGGCATATATTGGGTCAAACCATCTACATTTAATCCAATATATGCCTGCTTTGAGGTATGTTATGAAGCTCCACGATTTCCTCTTGCAGCCATACAAAATATCATGATGACATCAAGACAGTTATATCAATGTAATAATTTAGATTTTCCAATGTCGAATTTAGCTCTTCAAGCAACCAAAATCAAAATTCTGTAGCAATTTCAAGCATTTCATACATAGGTAGTGAATATTCAACTTCAAACTCAGTGAAAATGATGAAAGATGAAAAGAACAAAATATATGTCCCCTATGACAACAAATTCGAGTTTTCAGAAAAGGAAATAAGACTTTGATGCAAGATTCTATAATTGATGCCCTTTTTTCTTAAAAAAAAAAAAAAAAACGTGTTTTGGAAGTTGCTACGTAATGGTATTATTTAATTTAAAAATAAATAAACATAAAATAAACACTTATGACTATCATGTATATGAGTTAGCTAAGAGGGACAAGTCCTAGAATGGATTAATAAGTCTTAGATATCGTGCAGATTTTGAGCAAATCAAAATGGTGAGGATGCAAAGGAACCAAGGACTTGGGGAGTCTTCACAAGGACCTCCTTCAAATAACCCATTACCTTCACCAGAATTGACTCTCATCCTGCGTTCCCTGGAAGAAATTAATGAAACCTTAAGAGGACGCCAAACAAATGAAATGGAAAGGGAACACCCTTCATCAGGGTTAGGGAACCCCGAGGGATATAGAGACTATGATAGAAGACCTCCAGTTGAGGACATTACTAGGGAGCTCCAGAAGATTAAGCTCCCAGAGTTTGCAGGGGGTCGTGCCAGTGAGCGTGCGGAAGCCTGGTTAGAGGGGATGGGAAGGTGTTTTGCACTAAGGGATTACAATTCCAATTCCAAAGCCAAAATAGCAATATTCCAATTCAGAGATAGTGCTCTGAATTGGTGGGGTAACTTGGAGCATCAACTACACCTCACTCCAAACACAGTTACTTGGGAATTATTTGAGGAGAGTTTCAGGAAGAAGTCCCTGCCAGCGTATTATGAAGAACAGCAGGTAGGAGCCTTCCATGCCATGATACAGGGAGGTCGTACTGTAGAAGAATATGAGATTCGATTTATGGAATTGGTCAAGTATGTCTCATACATGGATACTGACCAGCGCTAAGCAAATCGTTTTATGTATGGATTGAGACCTAAGATTAGGGCAATGGTGCGGATGTGGAAACCATCCTCAGTGGCAGAAGCTATAGAACAGGCTCGTTATATCGAAGAACACCTAGACTTAAAGGGTGAAGGCAGAGCCATCTTTCCACGTCAAACAGGGTTTATGGGGAAGGCCCCTCGTACCTTCCCAAGGAGAGGAAGTTGGAGGCCCCCACCATATGGAAACAGGGTTATACCCAGAACACCAACAGTAGGGATTTCAATGGTTTCTAGTGCATCTTCACCCACAGCTTCAAGGGCGCGTACAAATCAAGGTCATAGGCGAGGAACAGCAAGTGGGGGCAGGGGTTCCAGGGGAAGAAACTCTTTCCAAAGAACTCCACAACATTCGGTTCAAGGTCCACCACGCATCACTTGTTGGGGATGCGGAGGACCTCATTATCAGCGAGACTGCTTTGAGTTTCAATCCGGTAACAACAAAAGAGAGGGAAAAGAACCAATGGGGAGAGCAGTTAGCCACCACCGAATCTATGCAGAAGTTGACAATCAGCAAGTTGAACACCAGTCTGCCGTGGTAGAAACCTCAGGTATGATAAACAAAGTAAAAGTTAAAATTTTCTTTGACTCTGGTGCTACAGATAGTTTCATTTCACCAGTTGCATTAGAAAAATGTGGGTTGGCAGCCTATGAGCATGATGACTTTAAACAAGTTGATATGGCTTCTGGAATAAAACAAGCAGTAGGGCCTAGTGTAGACCAATGTCAGGAAAACCTTGGGGTGTGTATGACTAAGTTGAAGGCATACGTCACAGAATTGGGAAAGTATGATGTAATTGTTGGAATGGACTGGCTAGAAGCTCATTGAGCTTTAGTAGACTGTTTCAAGAAGAAGGTGATCTATTTAGATGATGAAGGTAGGCCAATTGAGATTTGTGGAATCAAGAGGGGAGTGTCCCTACGATTCATATCCATGATGAAAGTAAAACGTTGTCTCAAACAAGGTTGCAAATTGTATTTGGTCAAGACGGTAAGTGACCAGAAGGGACCTTCCCTGGATCAACATCCAGTTTTGGCAGAATTCAAGGATGTTTTTCCAGAGGAATTGCCTGGACTACCTCCTATAAGAGAGATTGATTTCACTATTGATCTAAAACCAGGTGCATAACCAATATCTAAGACACCCTATAGGATGACAACTCCAGAGCTTTGTGAGTTACAGATGCAGTTAAAGGAGCTCTTAG
>APFE031235896.1:501-76732 GCA_000404065.3 Pinus taeda | reverse complement strand
ACATAGTCCTCTCCAACTCATTATCAATATATATATTCATTTCACATTACCCAATGTACCCTCACATTTATTAAGGAGAAGACATGGTCCTCTCCATGTAATTACATTTCACATTCTTCAATGTACCCTCATATTTACTCGGGAGAATACATAGTCCTCTCCAACTCATTATCAATATATATATTCATTTCACATTACCCAATGTACCCTCACATTTGCTAAGGAGAAGACATGGTCCTCTCCATGTAATTACATCTCACATTTCCAAATGTACTCCTAGCTTACTTGGGAGAAGAGAAGTCAACTATAAGGATGGGTGAGAAGTTAATGACATTAATGAGAGGTGGTTGAGATGGAGAAAGGAAGGAGGGTATAAAAAGGGAAGGGGGAAGGGAGAAAGGGACTGTTTTTTTTGGGGGGTCTTGCTTATGATTGTGGGGTTGGTTGTGATTGTTTGGACTTGTTGTGTTTTGGAGACCTTAGGAACCTGTGGAGGTTTCTTGGGTTGTTGAGAGGAGGGAAGTATTGTTATCTTGGTCTGGATCTTTCATTGGGACACACACACTACATCTGGTTGGACTTGGGCTCGGAAGGCTAGGGAACCTGTGGAGGTTTCCTGGGCTAGGAATTATTTCCTAGTTGGCTCGGAGGTAAATCCGGTTGGGTCCGTCAAGAGGAGTGTTCAGCAGGAGCAACAGGACAAAGGTATCTCCATCAGCCATCGGCACAGGTATTCCTCCATAGTCCACTTTGGTAAAGTTAATTAGAATGAAATATCCACCTTCAATTGTGTTGATTATTATGTAAGTAACAAAATTTTATTTGTTTAAAAGTAGTGTAAGTAGGTAAGTTATCACTTCTTATCATATTTAATTTCAGAAGAATCTAGATTTGTAGTAGACCCTAGGGCAGGGTTCTTACATGCATGGCCTACAATATCGGAGCAAAGAGTTTGTTCAAAATCTTAAGAACATACTTTCTTCCATCGCCCATGTATGAGAGTGAACAATGCGGTACAAAGGGGCCCCTCTTGACTTAGAGAATAATTTGAAGCCACAGATAGAGCTGACAAAATCGAAGGTCTGAATGTTGATCCAAAACTACAAGAAACTCACCTCATTCATCAGAAGCATACATGCCTCATATATGTGGTTGTAAAATAGTTTGGATGTCATGGTGAGAAAGCACCAGATCCCATCAATCGGTTCCCTCTCTGATGCTAAACCCAAGAACCAAGTCTAGCTAGAGATCGATGAGTACTTGGAGCAGCTAAGACGAGAGGCCACTAGGGAAGACTTGGAGTTGAATGCACATAACATGTATAAGTACATTGGCGGTCCTGTCAAGGTCAACACCATGCTATTCATGCTTCATAATGAGTTGGATACAGGTTCCCAGACCATATACCTGAATGCCATGGAGGAAATAGTCTGTTTCCAGAAAGACACCATCACACTGTACCAAGCGTGGCACCAATATGTGACCGGGAATCATCAATTGGAGATTGTTGAGCTAGACTTTCTCCAAACTTTAGAATCATAGTGTTGTGTCTTGTTAAGTTGTCTCTAGCATATTTTTTTCTATATGGGTACATGTGGAAAATGTAATATTATTTGTAAATATTTTGTAAGTGAAATTCCAAGTGTCAATATTGGAATATGAAAATTCATCATGTAATGTAATGTGTCATTTAGTGAAGAAGTTGAAGATCCATGAGGGAATTCAAAGAGTCACAAAAGGGAATGTCAAGGGTCACCCCACTCTTTGTTATAAATAAAACCTCATAACTCATAGAACATGCTTTTAGGGAGTTAAAATTTTGGCTAGAATTAGGCTTAGAGAAGGATTGGGAGTATTGTGAAGAGCCTTTACTTCTTCATAGCATAGAGTGAGTATACTTCTTTGGAGGAGAAAGTGTTATTGATTGTAATGTTCCACAATTGGGGCTAGTGGTCGTCAATGGTGTATGTATGGATGGAACTTTCACTTATAATAATAAAATTAGGACCAACACACTTTCATGCATATGTTGTTAATATAGTAGGACCAGTCTTGTTGTATTGGCAATGTATGTTATTTAACTTATGCATATGCTTATGAACTACTTGTATGAATTTGTATGAATATTTTTTAATGTGTGTTGTTGGATTAACTCATCACTTTAACTTGTGGACTATTCTCCATTTTACCTCATGATGTCATTCCTCTCATGTGTTCCTTTCAAGCTGTGTACTATTACAGGCTTCTAAAGGGAGCACTTCCTTTTCCCCTTCGTGTGTTAGAACCTTCATGCATCACACTTAACTCTTTGCAGGGTCACACACTTTCTCTCACCCAAAGTTATCATACTTTCCTTTACGCACTACCGCGGTCAAGGCATTACACTACTACAAACTGCTGGGACTCTTACTCCAAATAGTCAAAAGTCTAGTTGGGACATTATATCGAGGAGATCCCCTTAATCTTGGCAGGTCCAACACTATTAATATTATTGTGCTAGAAGGAGGGCCAGATGAAAAGCTAAGCCCTTGAAGTTTATTTTGAATTTCTGCACATATTTCATGACTTCTTTCCAAATAAAAACCCCAACATGTTTTTCTAACCTTGCACATTTTGAAGTGCCAACGAGCATTTTAGATGAGTTGTCCAAATTTAATTTTAATGACGAGGGTCAAATAACCTTGCCCACACACATAGTTTCTTTACTGGTTTCTGTGACAGGCATGATGTTCTGCCTGACGATATTTCCTATGGGTTTTTCTCTTTCACGATTGAAGGGTGCACAAAGAAATGGTGTCACACATTTCCCACAACCTCTGTACACTTTTTTTATTATTTTTTAGAGCATCATGTCGCGCTTTCATTTTTTATGAACGTAAATCCCTTAATAATAAAAAATTGAAATTGTGAAAATCACCTCATGAATCTCTTCAAGATTTTCACTATTGTTTTGAATTTCCTAAAGATGAATTTGACTGGGAATTATTGGATGAAATATTTCAATGTCTTGTTCACGTTTCTAAAAATCCCCATGAGTTAGAATATTTTGAACCTCTCCAAACATACCTTGGTGTTAGAGCTTCTAAATCTGAGACAGACAAGGTTGCTGCCCCAAGTGACCCTCCATCCCCTTCCCATCAAACAACTCTAGCTCCATAGTTTGAGGTGGGAAAAGTTGACCATCCACTTGTTGATCGATCTCCATCTCTTCCTACCCCACCCTCTCATAATTTCTGTGCAGATTTGGATTGTAACTCTAATGGTTTTTATGTGGTGTTATCTCGTCATCCTCTGTCCTTCGGTGCCTTTGAGCCCCCAGATTTTGGTGTGTTGTGTTCATTTGTCTTGGAACTCACTTGTGATGTTCATGAGGATCAAGTTCTCAATAGAGTTGGTGTTGAACAACCAACCTGTGATATCATTTTTGATGATTATGCATGTGAATCTAAACAATAATCTACAGTGAAGGATGGCCTACCTTTGTTTACACCTCGTCCGCTTTATCCTGATGTCTTCTACGATTCTATCATTTCTGTTCCATCTTGTGAAAATTCATTTCAGGATATTTCTGTTTCCAATCATTCGCAGAACACGTAGAATGCTAGTTTTTCATTTGAATGTGGAGAGGATGAATATCTCTTCCTGAATCCACCCAATCTCTCATCTTACCTTTTCGGAAACATAGAGGATAAAATTTCTCATTTTTCATCATCGCATATTTATGATTCAATAGATCATGAAGATACCTTTGTCCCGCATCTTGAACTTTCTGATCATGGTTGTCGTGACCTTTTCATTCATTCATTCAATCACGATTTTGATTTGTCCACTGTCAATATTTCAAATCCACTAGTCTTTGATGATCCATCTTATGATGAATTGGAAACTCCTCAAGCTGTCGAGGCACTTTAGCCCGAACTAATGGTTATGTCAGGTTCTTGTAGCTTTGAGGTCAATTCCACTTTGGATCATAAATTTGTTGAATCATTCTAGGCTCCTCATCACTCTTTTGTTCACATTGAAAATTAATCTATCTCATAATTTTTGCATCCTCCACCGAAATCACATGATCCTATTTATCAAGCATTGGAGGAGTTTTATGTAGAAAGCATTGTTTCAGAAATGAAAATTTTCTTCTTTATTTATGTTTTCTTGTTTTTCAATATCAAAGGTGTGTACATGCTTGTATTCCACTCACAATGTGTTAGATGATCATGGTACACCCATAGAGTGCCTCTCATGTGCTTTCTATTTTTACTTTTTTGAGGATGCATTAAAGCTTCGAACGTATCAATTTACATTGTTTTATCTTTCTTGTTGGTTGGTTTACTTGTATATCATTTTTGTTGGTCATGCTATCGCCTACATGGGCCAACCAATGCACTGATGGCTACATTGGAAGTATCACTTTATGTGAGTCGGCTTATGTTCTGCTTAGGTTAGGAGTAAGAGTAGTTTTGCTTTTCGGGTTTTTTTATTTATTTTCTAACTTTTTTTTTGCCTTTTCCCACTTATTTCCTTTATTTGTTTTCTTTTGTACATGCAGGATAGTTTTCACATGAAACCATGTTTGGCTTCTTAGACAAGAAGGGTGAAGTTCAAGAGGAACTTGTACAACTATAAATAATTGGTTATCTTTATATCCCATCTCTTTATGTGAATCTTTCATTTCTTCTAGTCGATGATACCATGATAGAAAATATGTTCCTTTCAGAGCGAGTCATGGTGAAATCACAATGCTTTCACTCTTAACTAGTACTGCCTACTCTAATTGTTTTTCTATATTCGGTTAACCCTTGTCAACTCAGTCAAGTAGAGTAAGGAGAGGGGGAAAACCTTAACAAGTAGGTCATAGGTATATATAATTATCCTTCTCTGAAGGGAGAACCTCTTCTACTCTCAATTATTGGGGATCCCTCTTCCACCTCATTAAATAAATAAGTGCCTATGCATAGTTCTTCAAAAATGAAAATAAAATTAAAAAATGAAAAAAATAAAATAAAGAGCGAAAGAAGAGAAAGGTTTCCTATGCAGAGAGGTGAAGAAAGTAACTCCATCGAAGTGTCGTACAGGCTCACTAGCAGTGGAAAAATGCTTGTGTTCCTGAAGTGAATCTGTCGAGGTATTGTCCAGGCTTGCTAGCAGCAAAGCAACACCAGAGATGAAACTAAAACTCTAACAACCTATTTTACTTGTGCATCTATGTACCCCTCATACCCAATCAAAACCACTCAGTTTGACTTGGCTTGGTATGTGTTGCCAATAAAGAGAATGGTAGGGGCTACATATTTAGGTCAAGCTAAGTGAAGAAGCTATGATAATTGAAGAACTGAACAATAATTAAGGAAGAGTTAGATTCGCTTTACATGAGACAAGGTCCATACAGAGAGCTAAAGTTCTACCACTATGTCGCCAATGTTGTAGCGGCTATAACCACCCGACAAAATTGTTCCCATGCTTCAATTTTGGAGCCTTCCTTATAAACCACAACAGCTCATCTTGCACTGATCTAGGTATCCATGCTTCGACTGAGCCTTATCCTTTTCATTTTGGCTTGTGTTTGCTCACTTAGTCAATCTTTTGACCCACAAGACGATCTCTTTACTTGGTCCCTTAACATTTCCAAGCTTGCCTCATAACATTGTGTAATTCTTGAGGGAAATTGGCCTTGCTATTGGGAATTATGTAGTCTTGACTTCTAGTGAGTCTTGAGCTCTGGAAATGCACAGTTATGGAGGGGCAGCCCAATACTGATCCCAGAAATTGTGCAGACCCCACTGTTCTCAGAAAATACGTATTGCATGAGTCGAAGAGTTGCCCAGTCCTTCCTAGAACTGCGCAATATTTCTAGGAAATGCATGGAAGTTTTTCCCAAAAAACCAAAAAATGCAAAAAGAAAAAAACATCCCTAAAAATAGTGATCTATTTTTAGTAACCCGAAGGAGGCACTTGTGTCATTTTCAAAAACTTCTACCAAGTGTCATAAACCCTAACTTGACTAAATCTATTTAGTCGATGCTATTAGAACTCATTTTCACACTCGATCCTGGATCTCTAACATTCCTATGGAGATTAAGGAGCCTTTGGTGTGATCATTGTCGCTTTTCCAAGTGATTTTTTCTTTTCTGGTTTGCCAATTTTTCTGTCGTTTTTTGTTGTTTAGCTTATGTGAGTGATGTTTGACTTATTTCTTTGCACGAATTCTGGTGTTTTAACTTTTTTTATCTTGTAGAAGTGTTGTTTCAAGTTATAGGTTTCCTTTCCTAAGTTTCGCAAGAGTTTTCTCATTTTTCACTAATGGTTGTTGTTGCAACAACTCTCTTCACATGCTTCATTTTCCTTCAGTTTAATCAATTTATGCACTTGTTTCACATGCATGCATCAACACTTAGTCAAATATGCAGTCATCAACACACCATCTTTCATATTTTCTTGTTTTTCACACTACCCTTGGAAAAATCTTGGTCCCCTTGCCCAGATCTCACTGTGCACAAATAGCTCTATGCAATCTAGACACTTAAGCCTTTGGCTTGGCTTCTGGAATTGCGCAGAGCCTAGCTTGGGCTGGATCCAACTATGCAAAGCATAGTTCTAGGATCCAATCTCCCAGCTTGGCCATTGAGACTGCGTAATGTGCAATCTCTCCCAGGCCTTAGTCCAAACTAAACATCAGATTGCGGAGTTCCAGTCATCAAGATCCACACTAAATATTGGGACTGCACAATGGGTCGTTTTGACAGTCATCCAATCACCTCTGTCAGTCAAAACTACAAAAGCCTTCCCATCATGAGGCCGACTTGCTGCTTGATGTTTTCTTGAAGTTTTTTTTTCTTTTAGCTGGAATTTGATTTCCATGAGTGTCCTCTCTGTCCCATAGGTACAATAGTTGTTGAGCATCTCTCTATCAGTTATAGTTAACATAGCATCCAAGAGTGTTGCATCAAAGGAAACTGTCGAGAACAGTACTGGGGAAGCAGTTGAGTAGATATCACTTGATCTATGAGTATATGCAGATACTTAGTTGTTCATTGAGAAGGGAACAACGATGACATGTCAACAGATCAAAGACACTTTTGCAAAGGACTTCAAGGTAGATTTAGAGGGCCCGCAAGTTTATCTTCACATCCAACGGTTAAGATTATACAAGGTTGCATGCAGGTACCCCACCTTCCCATGTGTGGACATCATTAGCTTGATTGTCTCACATATGGATGAGAAGAATATGACATTTAGTAGTGCTAACGGGAGAAAGCTTGCCACCTTCAAGGCAGAAAAGTTTTAGTAGATGTATCACTTTCTTGAGACGATGAAGCGTATGGACTCACTATTCTATGCCACCCATAGCTATATGAACACGAGAGACATTATTAAGCGTTGGGTGAAAGAGCCATCAAAGTTTAGATAGACACCTACCCATGTTTACAAGACAAAATACCTTAGGTTGGCTTACTAGATCTTGATCATATTTTCTTGTAGAATATATGGTCAATAGAACACATCAATATTTCTTGAACGGTGGGTAGTCTTACTGGACCAATTGGTGAATGATGAGAGGCCATTCAATTGGTCTAGTCTATTGGCTCATTAGTTGAAGTCCTATGTGGCTAAGGTTCAGAATCTGCCCAAGAATGAGCAAGAAAGGTTTTACATGTCTGTATACATACTGGATGCAATTTGTGACCAACAACAGTTCCCTGGAATGAGATGGACATGGTCACCAAAAGAGACTTTTGTCAACATCTATTTCAAGTTTTTTTCTGACTGTAGTTATAGAGGAGTGATTGCAAGGCTAACTAACCATTTTATTATCCTATTTTACAAGCTTATATTTGAGAAGGATCCACCTTACATGTCCCGAGAAGCGATGAAGGTGATAGTAAACATTGCATATTGGTATGCCTCACCAAGTGGCACCTTCATCAGAGTGTTTGGCAGAGAGAAGCCTCCACATGTTTTACCAAGGTATGCCACTGAAAAACTGATCATGCAAGAAATTTCATACCACCTCACTAAAGGGTTGTCAGCAGGACTTCATAGGAAGAAGAAAGCACCATGGCCCACTCTTCCTTTGCGGATCAAATTATACGAGATTAAGAGCTTGAAAGATGCAGATGTCGAGGCTAAGGACACAGTGAAATTCGAGTTCGACACCAATGATTTTAATATGTATGATCTCCATGGTATTTGCAAGGACCATTGTATGATATTTTAGTTTATGTGGATCCACGGGACATGTCATTGGCCAAAGGAGGAACCTTGGAGGTACCACTACAATGCCTCCAAATTCAGTGACTTGGTTAGTATAGAAAATTCTTGGAACACTGCTCTGCAAGCAGTAGCAGTTCTGGAAGAAACAACAACAACAATAGAAGGCAAAAATCTAGTGCAGAAAAGGGAAAGAGGAAGGTTTCTAATAACCCAAAGGGAGAGAAAAGCTGCAAGATGAAGGCAGATCCTATCCTGGAGAAGGAAAATTTGGGAATAGAAGAAAAAAAGGGAGTACTAGATGAAGAGAGAAAAGAGAAGGAAGAGAGAAAAGTAGAGGTTGCAGGAAGCAGAACTAAAGCTGCAAGAGATAGAGAAGAAGATTAAGGAAGAATAGGAGTTGAGGAGGAGAGAAAGAGAATATAAGTAGAAGTAGGAAGAGGAACAAAGGCAAGGCATGATGAAAAATCAAACAACACCAATACATGTTGATAAGCCGAAAAAGCCAATAGTTGAGGAAGAGGGTGAACAAATGCAGGATCGGGACCTTGCTCAACATATTGAGAAATTGATTAAAGCGACAAACATGGAGTTGGAAAAAGAGCCACAAAATGAAGACACTGACCTGATGCCGAGAGCACCACCGGTCATCCCTCAGTATCCACCACCTCTAGTGTCAGAACTAACCCTGAGGGAGTAAGGAGATGTTGTTCTCCTTGATGATGATTCGGTCATGGATGTGTACTATCTATCATTTGACGAGTTGTAGAAGAAGATTGTACATACATGAAGGAAGCACTTTCCAGATGATCACGCATCACCTGCATTCATCAAGGAAAGGGTGATAGTGTCAGACATTAGGAAGCATCCAACTGCCATTGCCCAAGCCAACTTGGCCTATGCAGTCTACCAAGAAAGAGGTATAATAACTCTTAGCATCAACACAAAATGTAGTTTCCTCATTGGGGGAGATGAAGACAACGATACTTTTTGAATTACCAACACTTGGTGATACCGTGCGGAATCTCTATGACATATTTTCAAGTGTGCATAAAGCAGTGGTTTGTGTGCATGACCTACAACAGTGGAGAAAAGAGTTTGTTCAAACTCTCAAGAACATACATGTTGCCATCACCCATGTACAAGAGTGGAAAATGTAGTACAAAGGGGCCCCACTTGACTTAGAGAACAAGATGAAGCCACAGGTAGATCCGAAGAAAGCGAAGGTCTGAATGTTGACCTAGAACTATGAGCAGCTCACCTCATTCATCGGCAGCATACATGCCTCATATGTGCAGTTGTACAATAGTTTGAAAGCCATGGTGAGAAAGCACCAGATCCCATCAATCAGTTCCCTCACTGATGATAAACCCCAAAACCAAGTCCTGCTAGGGATCGATGAGTACTTGGAACAACTAAGACGAGAGGCCACTAAGGAATACTTGGATTTGAATGCACACAACATGCAGAAGTACATTGGTGGTCCTGTCAAGGTCAACATCATGCTGCTCATGCTTCAAAACGAGTTGGATACATGTTCCAAGACCATATACCTAAATGACATGGAGGCAAGAGTCTTCTTTGAAAAAGACACCATGAAATAGTTTGGGGACACCATCACATAGTACCAAGCTTGGCACCGATATGTGACCAAGAAGCATCAAGTGGAGGTTGCTGAGCTGGACTTTCCCCAAATTCCAGAATCATAGTGTTGTGTCTTGTTAGGCTATCTCTAGCTTATTTTGTCATATATGGGTACATGTGTAAAATGTAATATTATTTGTAATTATGTTGTAAATGAAATTCCAAGTGTCAATACTCGAATATGAAAATTCATCATGTAATGTAACGTGTCATTTAGTGAAGAAGTTGAAGTGTCATGGGGGAAGTCAAGGAGTCACAAATGGTAATGTCAAGGGTCACCCGAACCTTTGTTATAAATAGAACCTCATAACCCATAGAACAGGCTTTTGGGGAGCCAAGATTTTGGCTAGGCTTATGCTTAAAGACAATTTGGGGGTATTGCGAAGAGCCTTGGCTTCTCCATATCTTGGAGTAAGTATACTTCTTTGGAGGAGCAAGTGTTCTTGACTGTAATGTTCCACTATTGGGGCTAGTGGTCATCAATTGTGTATGTATGGATGGAACTTTCACTTATAATAATAAAACCAGACCCAACACACTTTCATGCATATGTTCTTAATATGGTAGGACTATTCTTGTTGTATTGGAAATGTATGTTATTTAAATTACGCATATGCTTATGAACCACATTGTATGCATTTATATGAATCTTGTTGAATGCATGTTGTTGGATTAACTCATCACTTTAACTTGTGGACTATTCTTCATTTTAGCTTGTGATGCCATTATGCTCGTGTGTTCCTTTCAAGTTGCGTACTATTACAGGCTTATAAGGGGCACATTTCCTTTTCCCCGCCATGTGTTAGAACCTCCATGCATCACACTTGACTCCCACAATGTTACACACTTTCTCTCACCTAAAGTTATCATACTTTAATCTTCGCGCTACCGCAGTCAAGGCATTACACTACCACCCACTGTTGGGACTCTTACTCCAAACAATGCGAGGTCTAGTTGGGACTTCATATCGAGGAGATCCTCTTAATGTTGGCGGGTCCAACAGCATCAACAATACCTTTTAGAAAACCTTCACTTCTTGCCTTTAGTCTAATTTTGTTGAGACCTTCAATGACCAAAAGGAAAAGAAAGGGGGACAAAGGGAAACCCTAATGAAGCCCTCTAGAACTAGAGAAAAAAGAGGTGGGGGAGCCATTAATCAAACTTGCAAAGAAAGAAAAGGAAACGCGGGCCATAATCCAATTGGTTACATAGGGACCCAAACTAATTTGAATAAGCAACATTATATGGAAATCCCAATTTACCTTGTCAAAGACTTTCTTGAGATCTAAATTGAAAATAAGAGATTTGATCTTCTTATTCTTGATCAAATAGATACATTATTGAGCTAACCCAATAGCCTCATGAATCTAACAACTAGGAAGAAACCCAAATTTTTCCTTGGAGACTTCAGAGGTTAATTTCTCCTTTAGGCAGGTGGCAATAGTTTTGGAGATCACTTTATAATCCAGGTTGCACAAAGAAATGAGGCATAAATTGTCATAGGAGAGGGGTTTAGAATATTTTGGAATTAGGGCCAGGTAAGAAGTGTTAATGGAGTTACTAACTCTCGAATTTACCCTGGATTCCTAGAACACTTTTAAAAGGTCATGACCCAACAGATAAAAAAAGTGAATACAAATATTAGCAGTCAAATAGTTGGGCCCTAGGCTCTTATATTTTTCGCAAGACTTCAGAATACCTTCCAATTTGTCCAAGGACACCTACGGACCGACAAAATTTGCCTCCTCAACAAAGAATTTCCATCAATTTGTTAAATTGGAGTTGCTTAAGGAGATGGGAGAAGTGGGAGACCGATGCACACTTTAGTTCTATAGAGTCTACAATCATTGAACCATCGGAGTCCTTCAACTCCCAAATGGAATTTATGTTTTTCCTGAAAGAAGAATATTTGTGGAAAAACTTGGAGTTCCCATCTCCTTTCGAAACCTAGTTGATTCTAATAATAATTATCAGTTCTTCTTATTTTAGATTTAGGATGTGCAAATTCTTAATTGTAGATTGTTAAGAAGCTCTTTAAAATATGGCGATAACATATCATTGAGTGATGGATTGTTTAGAAAGTTTATTTCTTATGCAATGGTTGTTAGCTCTTGATTAAGTTCCTTCATTTCGTTCCATTCCCATTTAACTACTAGATGTTTCAATCTATTTAACTTCTAGGAGAAAGGTTTGTATCAATCTCAAGTTGCGGAACTTTTATCGAATTCTAGGATTCCTTCACCAAATTGTTAAAGGATTGATCTTCAAGCCAAATTTGGTTAAATTTAAATGGAGTGTACTTGAAGGATTTTTCAAACTCAATCCCCAGTAACATAAGGAGATGGTTTAAGATGCTTTCTGAGAAAATCCAAGATCTGAAATGGCTGAAGCAAGGGAAGATATTTTCAGCCAAAAGGAATTGATCTAATATTTTTTTTATCCCCTCCATGTCTAGTTTGCCATTTTTCTAGGTTGGGGCCATTGGGACTGGAAAAACATCAATCAACCCAACGTCCTGAAAAAGGATGTTGAAATACATAGCGAGGGGGTACAATTTATCTTTGCTACCACATATTTCGCGTGCTGAAAGTGTTAAGTTTATATCCCCTACAAGAATTAAGTTACTTCTTCTTTGAAAATCGTTGCTTTGGAAGGTGTCCCAAAAATTCCTTCTTTCAAAATAAGGCCCATAATAATTTACCAATGTTTTCATTCTAAGGAGGCACCTGAAGTGTTCTTCAAGAATAATTCCCACATTAGAACAATCGGTCGAGAAGGAAACAATGGATGGGTACCAAACTGCTACAAGACCACTCGACTGACCTGGTGCATATGTTGCATATATGCACTAGTCTAGGCATAATTTGGAAAAGAATTTCTAGGCTTTGAATCTAGTGACCTTCGTTACCTCAAAAAGAATAACCGAAGGGCGATGAGACTTGATAAATATTTTTAGAAAGAGGTATTTTCACCTTCCCCCTATTCCTTTGATAATTAGAGATAGGAATTGCATTAGGGGATCTGTGTTGCGGGCTTTTGTGCTCCAAGGGTTCAGGGAATGGAATTGGAAATGCCACGAGAAGGAACTTCTCTAGCCAAAGAAATTTTATTTTGTTTCTTCTTCTTACAGACGGTGGCAAAGGAGTCAGAGGGGGGGAATTCTGATAGAGAGAGGAGAGATGTGGAATAATTGAGGATCATGATAGAGAGAGGGTTAAGATAGGCATAATAGGGGATAGGGCAGGGAGGAGGAGAAGATGGATTTGAGGAAGAAAGATTGGATGATAACCCTTGGGTGGAGGAGGGGGGTTGGGGAAAGGGCCAAGGTAATCCAGGAGGATCTCAAGACACCAAGGGGATGGATAAAGGCTCGAAATTCAAAATGGAAAAAAGGAGAATTTGATGGCATCAATTGAGAGGGCTCATCTTCCTAATCGTTATGGTGTGAACAGTGTGTCAATCTAAGCTCATATTCAAAAGATAGAGCTCTTCAAAGATTGGTTTGACAAAGGAAAAATGGGGCCCACAGTGCGCCACATGGCATCCTAGTGAGCACGTGGGACCCACATGGCAGCCCATCAAATGATGACACATGGCAGCCCTTCATTAGCCTCCTAAACCTTCACAAGAAAACAAGAAATATTTTGGTTATAACTACAATTTTATATAGTTATTCAAATTAATTATATAAGTAAAACATATATTTCACCAAAATCAAAAATATAATAACCAAAATACATGCAACCATATAAAAAATATCCCCACCATCCAATGCACATAGGAAATAATGTTATGGTTATATAACAAATATGGTTAGTTTAACAAACAATTCATAAACCAACGCATTATGGGTTAACCATATGCCATACATGGTAAAGAGATATTACAAGGTCCAAACATATGTCATAAACCTTATCATGGCTTAAGACCAACGTATGCCAAGGTTAAAGTAAGGTTTGTAACCACCGCATGCTAACCAACACATGGCTGGAAACCATCATATAATGGTTATGATTGAAAACGGTCAACGCGGGAGATATGAGGGTATAGTTGGGGGCAGCCATGTGGTGGTCCCGCCGCCCACATACCTCAACGTACAACGCCCAAATTAAAGCATGGTTTCTGTAAGTTGGGATGGGATGAGTGCCGTCCCGTGGAGTACAGGCCCACTCCCCAATACAATGTAAAAAAAATCTTATATGTTAAATAAAAATGGTATACGGTTGATTTTTAATGGGTTATGATAAAGATAAACTATAACAATATTATGGTTTAATCTGCCCTGAGTTATATAAACTCATTTTTTACCATTTTGCAAGAGGTGATCAACGTGTATGGATTTTGAGACAAGGTGGCGAAACCCTGAGCACTTAGAAAAACTGGTGGAACCTTGCTTGAGCATAATTTTTGTAGGAGGGTGATTTTGGTCCAGTCTCAGAATTGGGAAAGTTTTATATCGATGTTGCACCTCTTGGTGACAGGAATCCAATGGTGGTGTCAATTTATGCAACAGAGCTCTCCAATTTTCGAGCATTTTTCAGCATGGAGGTATAATGCTCAATTTTTGTAACTAATGAATGTAACTTCTTTTTATGCCATTTTAATGAATGAAGGCCTCCCCATTGATCGAGCAGGGCCCGGAGATGTAGTCCAGGAGGGACAAACTCCATTATCAAGTTCTTGTCTTCTTGTCTTCTTATGTGCTTCTTCTCCTTTCTCTCACATGTGCACATTTAAAGTTTCTTTTTGGTTAAGCTACAAACTGTATATGTAATTCTTTTAATGCATCTCTAAACAAAAGATAACCTGGATCAAGTGCTATCAGAGTAGGTGTTTTTAGATGTGAATTGCATGTTTGTATGCTAATGAGAAACAGGCTTCGAAGAGGCGAAGGAAAATTACAGTATTTTGATCCCAAGGCGGGGCATGCACATCGAAGGAGAAACATGGCAGATGAAGAGGCTCGATATGAGGAGGAGCTCAATTTTTGCAAGACTTTCTATATGATAGTAGATCGTGTTGGGAAGTTGTTCTCAAAGCTCAAAAATCAAGAAAATGCAGAGGGGAAAACTCTAGAAGGACAAGGTTCAGTACATGGAGGTGATCGAGGAGACCCACCTCCTTCTCCTTCTACAAGTGAAATTTCTTCTTCTCACCATCAAAATAATCGAAATTCCAAAGATGCATCTAAGAAACCTTTTTTAAAATTTGATGTTAAATTTGATCTCCCATGTACAATGGTGAAAGCAATGCAGAAAAACTTTATAATTGGATTAAGCAGATTGAGACCTACTGTAGGATTCAACAGATTGTGGAGGATGAAGCAAAGATTCAGTTGGCCTCTTTGCGATTAACCAACACTACTCTCATTTGGTGGGAGAGAAAAGTACAAAGTAGTAAGGATGTGGATAATCTTTATTCCTCTTGGCCTAGTTTCATTTCTGCATTAAAAGCACAATTTTATCCATTGGGCTACATGCAAAAAGCTTTAATGAACTGGAAGTATTTAAGGCAAGGCAAAGGTCAGGATGTTTAGAGTTATACAAAAGAATTTAGGAAGCATGCACTTAATATGGGTATTGCACTTGATACACCTAAAATTGTAACTAAATACATTGGATTGTTACATAATTATATTAGACATTCATTGTTATTGTTTGAACCAACCACCATTGATGTGGCCAGTGCAAAGGCCATTCACATTGAGAACAGGGGAAAATATGACAGAGATGACCAATCAAATAGAATGGCAACAGTCAAGAGAAGGGGAGCAAAGCCCTCTTGTACCCACTGTGGGAAAGAGGGGCATGATGAAGAGAATTGCTGGAAGCTGCACCTTGAGCTGAGACTTGAAAGGAATGACATAAATGGGAAACAAAAGGTCTTTGCCATTGTACAACAAAGACAAGATTCTAAGTCAGAGGAAGATGAGAAAGTCACAGCTACAGGATTTGCACGAGGTTATCCCGTTGACTTGGAGTTTGACTCCGGTGATGAGATGAATTTTGTAGCCCTGGGGGTTGCGACAATAGGACCCATAGATTTGGGTCTGATTCTGGTTATGAATCAAGGATTTCAACTAGGACACTTCCCTCAGCAGGATGCCAAGAACTTGAAGACATTAACCACCGCATCCAAGCAGAGAATGCAGAACTAAGGAGGCTTCTACAGGAGGCGAGGGATGAAAACCAAAGGTTGCTACGCAAGTTGCATGCCAAGGATGGGGCCTTGGAACAACTACAGCATAGCTATCTGGAGTTAAAAAGTGATTCTCTAATCTCATATGATTCTCATGATGACGGATTTGTTGCTTTTGAAAACCATACTATAGGGATTGGATCCAAATTAATGAAGAAAATAGGATATCAAGGAAGAGGCCTCGGCATCAAAGACCAAGGCATCATAAACCCCATCAAAGTCAAGGAGTTGTTGCACCATGCAGGAATTGGATACACCAGAAAGGAAATGGGGGAAAGTTCTAATATAGCTAGTAACCAGCCAACAACAGATAATGAAATTCCTTTCTCAGAATCTAGCGATAGTGAGGGCTCCATGAACACCTATTGAAGAAACACCAAGGGGAAGTGCCCCAAGGTAGCCCCAAAAGTTTGACGGAGAAAGAATCGTTGTAATCATTGCAAGAAAGAGTGAAACCAACAAACCACATGTCTGATGCTCCATGTTACAGAAACATTGTTAGAGGAGCCGAAAGATGAACATGTTCCACAGATGAATCTGCACCAATCACGATGGTCTGCTTTGTTAAGATGGTTTTTTTTTGGGTAGTAGCTTGTTATGGCCACCATTGTAAATCATACATTGCAATGTAAAAATGATGGCATATTTCCCATCACTTCAAGACGCAACGATGATATTTTGGCATTTCCTTGTTAGTATTTGAGACATTAATTACTTTTTATGTAATCCTTGGCCAATGAGTGTGTGTTATGAACTCTTGGCAAGGAGGGGTTTTTGAGTCATGTGTGGTGTGCATGATTGCAAGAATGTACCAGTTTCACGTGCAGGAGATTGACAGTGTGGATTGACAGTGTGCTAATGCTTTTGGAGGACCAAAAGCTCCTCAATGGGGAGGATTGATCTAGGAGGATCTCGAAACACCAAGGGGATGGATAAAGGCTCGAGATTCAAAATGGTAGAAAGAAGAATTTTATGGCATCAATTGAGAGGGCTCATCTTCCTGATCATGATGGCGCGAACGGTGTGTCAATCTGAGCTCGTATGCGAAAGATAAAGCTCTTCAAAGAATAGTATGACAGAGGAAAAATGAGGCCCACGGTGCACCACATGGCATCTCAGTGAGCACGTGGGACCCACATGGCAGCCCATCAAATGCTGACACATGGCAGCCCTTCATTAGCCTCCTAAACCTGCACAATAAAACAAGAAATATTTTAGTTATAACTACAATTTATATATAGTTATTCAAATTAACTATATAAGTAAAACATATATTTTACCAAATCAAAAATATAATAACCAAAATACATGCAACTATATAAAAAATATCCCCACCATCCAACACACATAGGAAATAATGTTATGGTTATATAACAAATATGATTAGTTTAACAAACAATCCATAAACCAACGCGTTATGGGTTAACCATATGCCATACATGGTAAAGAGATATTACAAGGTCCAAACATATGCCATAAACCTTATCATGGCTTAAGACCAACGTATGCCAAGGCTAAATTAAGGTTTGTAACCACTGCGTGCCAACCAACGCGTGGCTGGAAACCATCATATAATGGTTATGATCGAAAACGGTCAACGCGGGAGATACGAGGGTATGGTTGGGGGTAGCCACGTGGTGGTCTCACTGCCCATATACCTCAACGTAAAGCACCCAAATTAAAGCATGGTTTCCGTAAGTTGGGATGGGATGAGTACGGTCCCGTGGAGTACGGGCCCACTCCCCAATACAGTTTAAAAAAAATCTTATATGTTAAATAAAAATGGTATACGGTTGATTTTTAATGGGTTATGATAAAGATAAACTATAACAATATTATGGTTTAATCCGCCCTGAGTTATATAAACTCATTTTTTACCATTTTTCAAGAGGAGATCAAAGGGCATGGATTTTGAGATAAGGTGGCGGAATCCTGAGCACTCAAAAAAACTGGTGGAACCTTGCCTGAGCAAAATTTTTGTAGGAGGGTGATTTCGGTCTAGTCTCAGAATTGGGCAAGTTTTATATCGATTTTGCACCTCTCGGTGACAGGAATCCAATGGTGGTGTCAGTTTCTGCAACAAAGCTCTCCAATTTTTGGGCATTTTTTTTAGCATGGAGGTATAATGCTCCATTTTTGTAACTGATGAATGTAACTTCTTTTGATGCCATTTTAATGAATGAAGGCCTCCCCATTGATAGAGCAGGGCCTGGAGACATATTCCAAGAGGGATGAACTCCGTTATCAAATTCTTGTCTTCTTGTCTTCTTATGTGCTTCTTCTTCTTTCTCTCACATGTGCACATTTAAAGTTTCTCTTTGGTTAAGCTACAAACTGTATATGTAATTCTTTTAATGCATCTCCAAACAAAAGATAACCTAGATCACAAGGTCAAGTGTTTCTCTAGGAATCCATTGACCCCTGGTAAGGGGAAAAAGGAATTGGGTAAGAAAGGGGTATGTGGGTCTTGATGGGAAGTGAAGGAATATTTGCCAGAGCTTGAAGGCCATTGAAAGAGAGGAGAAGACCCAGAAGGGGGTAAGGTAATGGTCCCATTAGCTGGGGGATAAGAGGCGTTGATAGGAGGGCTTCTACTAATAGGTTGTAGACCCAAGACTTCCAAAGAGTTTTTGAGGATATTAATACTTGAACAGAGATTGAAAAATTCCTTTACAGAATTGTGATTGAGCTCATCTAGCATGATAATATCTTTAGGGGAAAGAGATGAAATCAGGGAGACATGAAAGGGAGTTACCTGGGAAGTCAAGCGTCCGAAGATGAGATTTCCTACTTGGGGGAACTTGATGTAAAAGTCCCATTTAAAATAAGTTGTGTCAAGTCAGAGCAAAGGGAGGAGAACTCGTGAGACTTGAAATTAGGCTTCTAGGATTCAGAAATGGGGGAGTTACCTTGACCCTTGTCGGAAGACGTTAGGAAAGTCTCTGAGTTGCTGAGCGAAGAGTATATGAACTCCATCATGTCATGAAAAGGATTATGCTGATGACATGTACCCCTTCCAAAGTGCGGTTATTTAAATTCATTTCACAGGTGCCTGGTCTAATGATAGTCGAGGAATCTGAAAGGGGTTTTCCAATAATCTAAGGGTTGAACGTAGGTATTTTTCTCGCAAGATGTCAACAATTCTTCAGTAAGATTAGCTTCAGAGTCCAGCTCAACTAAAATCCAAGCAACCCACTTGTCGAACTCCACTAATGTTTTGTTGTCAAAATATATGAACTTCCCAAGCGCATTGGACACCATGATGAAGATGCTCCTCATCTAGATCTCAAGTGTGAATCCTAGAAATTTCACCCAAAAATATTTGAGGGGCGACTTCTCCATTGTCGGGTTAAAACTCACATGCCATCTTTGGGTCCAAAGATAACCTTTTCCAAAGACCCAAGGCCCAGATTAGATTTTAATTAGGTCTTCATCTCGCAAAAAATGTAAGGCAAACCAGTCATTAACAAGAAGGATGATTTTCGAGGAGTATCAAAGTATGGGCTTCCAAGCTGACTGAACCCACGCCTAGATGCTTTCCTTGGAGAATGAAATGCAGATAAATATTCCAACCAGTGTCTTATGAACTAGGCTGGAAACTCTACTTAGATGGACATCTTCTCTTAACACGAGAGAGGGATTTACCTCCCCTTCTTTTACCACCTTTTTCCTTTTACACTCTCTAACTGCTTTTCCCCACAACCCAGATTGAAAAAGACTTGAAGCTAGAGGAGGAGAGTCTCTCACGCTTGGAGATTTCACTTCTTGAATCATTCCCTAAGTTGTGGCATCTGTCTTTGACTTTTCCATCACGTTTACAGGTCCTTTGGGAACTGAATCTACATTTCACACGGGCTGATATTTGAGAACCATTACCACCAAATCCTTGGGTGCACCGCTGACTTGAGGGGGATGAAAGAGGGGTCAAGTCGACAAAAAATGTAGAGGAGAAGAGCAGAAATCAGAGCACTGACAAAATATGGGGACGACGTCATTGGGTTCCCCAAAAGACCCATAGTCCAGACAGTCTGGGGAGGTTGACATTCCTATCACTTTTTTGCTTCTAGAACTAAACTAAAGTGTTGAATTTGAGGGAAAGAACGGGGAAAGAGGGATTGCTAGATTTCTAGTGCCTCCCCTGAGATAAGAAAAAATGTCCCGACAATCTCTCTCAACCAACACTTGTTACAGAAATATTATTCAACACATGCCTAAAACTTGCTGCAAATTGGTATCTCGATAAACACGGGCCAGATTACGTGAACCACTGCACTAGTTTTTTGGAGGTCACTAGCCTAATAACTGGGCATTTCACCATCGATTGAGGCATTTCACCATAGATAGGGTTTCTTCGCCATCGCTTTCCAACATCTTGCGACCTGTTACAAAGATACTTTTTGATGTCCAGATTCAACTCAGTGTCATAAACTAATCCAACTTGTGATGTGGTTACAATCATTTTTAGTCATTATGCAAAACAATATTAAGTTATAACTCTGAAGGATCTCATGTGCATACCAATTTTTCTCCAAACAAGTATGGTTGTGTTCCCTTCCTTAAATAATGTTCCTCACATAAGATCAATGTTTTATAACCCATCAATGTTTCATAACCCATAAAGATATAAAGAGTATTAATGTGAAACAATATTCGAATAAAAAATCATGTCACTATAGCTACATAATTTGAAACTTGAAGTGTACAACGATCATAATTCAATGAGCATAAATTGGAAAATTGAAAATATATAGATATTAGAATGTCAATGATATTAAAAACAAAGAGTCCATTTCTAATAACTTCGGAGATGTGTGGAATGTTGACCAAATGAATATGTTTGGTTCCTTACCTAAATTGTAGTTCCTTATTATTAGTCCGTACCTATGGCAAAGCAGTTCTTATTATTAGTCCCTAGCTATTGCAAAGCAAGGACTATAGCGATCCATGGATAGTTGACCCAATATTAATCGATTTGACCTATAACTGTATTTAACTTTTAGCCAATGTAAGGACTGGATCGTTGACCCAATATTAATCGATTTGACCTATAACTGTATTTAACTTTTAGCCAATGTTTTAATAAGAATATTTTAATAAACAAACTTTTACCCAAAGCTTCATCTTGTACGTCTTATTGCCAGCATAAATGTATGATTTTCGTGATACATAGGATAAAAGGTTATGAATTTTAATGTATGCAGTTTAATATTAGTTTGGAGTTAGCATTAATTCAAGAACATTTAAGGTTTAACCTACTTTCCATTTTTTCCTAATCCAAAGAGTGTGGTGTAATGGGCTGTTGGCATGTCACGCATCTGTCTTCCATCTGGCAGGCTTCTGGCATCTGCTAAAAACACACAAAACCTACACAACACAAAAACAATAGAAGCTCCGCTTGCTGCTTATTGTTTTCAATCTCTGCTTATTGTTTGTAGACTCTGTACACTTTACCAATTTTGGCTTTGCTTATTTCTGGTAGACTCTGTATGCTTTGCCAATTTCGGCTCATTCTCTCGAGTGTATCAGAATGAGCACACCAAAATACCTTCAGTTCAACTCATTCTCCATAGCGCACCAAAATAGCAGAAAATATACAAAAATCCTTGGGGAAGAAATAGCAGAAATTTGGTATTCTGCTCATTCTCATTCTCAGTAACATCCGTCCACTAAATTACATTGACCAGTCAAAATAGAAAGTGCTTCATAACAGAGATATGCATTATGTACAGAAGTGTGATCAGACAAAATAAGCCATGACATAACTTTCAAGCTGCACAATCTGTCAACTGGTAAACGACGCATATGGTGGCAGATACATTTGGCACTATGTATATAAATTGATATATGGTCCGTGACACTTTCTGGTTGGAGACCAAGACATTATTTTCATGACTGCACACATACGGACAGGTTTTATGAAAGATGGCAACTGAAGGTTACACTTTTCTGCCACTTGGGATTGTTTTCATATAAATTTATATGAATTTATTCGTAAGCCTTGAACTTCGAACTGTTCTTTACTTCGCAATGATACTCACCCCATATAGAGCGATAAGGTGTTGCCGAGATGCATCTTCAAACTACGCTGGAATGCATAAGTTAAAGCTAGGTAGGTTTTTTGATGGGCATAAGCATGACCATATTAATAAAGGTTGTTACAATTTAATGTTGCTCGAACTGATTCCCGCTCACTTACTTAATTTAGTTACTATGTATGTGCTTTCCCCCTCCCCTTACCATACCAATTTCGTTTTCTTTTACCATTATTTACTACTTCACCGTGTTCTTCTTTTTTTGTTTTGTTAATTCACTGGTTCTGTCGCTTCTTTGATGGGTGGGTGGTAGTGGCTTTCGAAAGGCTCACCATTTAGGATTAAAGAAAGGCACACAAACCCATGTTAGGATCAAGATGGTGGGCATAAAATAAGTTGTAGTAAGCAAGCAGCCAACCTAGTAGGAGAATCCCTGGCTTGCCAAAGTTGAGATAGTTTAATTGATTATGCTGCAACGCATGATTCGTTGTAAGAGGATAGTCCCGATGGATATCATTAAGTAGAGTTTTTTGCTCATCCTATGCATCTCAAGACTATTTTAAGATTTATTTCCTTTTTCCACGGGACATAGTCTCTTAGTGACTCAACGTTGAGAAGAGATAAGTAAATGTAAATTAATAACAAATGTACAATAATGTTTTAAACCAAAATCATCAACATATAACATAATTACCAAAATCATCAACATGTAACATAATTATATCAGTGGACATTAGCTTACCCATTATATGGAAGTTTTGAATGGAGATTAATACTCTATTTAATAATAATAAAAACAAGACATTTAGGCCAAAAAAAAAAACAACAACAACAATAACATAATTGTACAACATATTTGGAATCTCTATGTAAATGAATTTGTCTCAATTTACGACATATGTGTATCGTAAGGCTATGAGATATAGATCAAATCGGTTTTGCTTGGCAGGAACTACCACTGCATGCAACACTTGTTTAGAATTAAATTTCCACAACATCATCTAAACACTAACACATATCAAATTCATTCTACACATTCTTTATATGTCCATTGTTTTTAATCCATTATAAACCTTCTTCATTTTGCATTTATCATAAATGTTGAGTTACTTACTAAAATCCACACAAATTAAAATAAACCCTGTATAAATTTAATAAAAAATAAATTAATTAAACCTATAGTTAACGTATTTTTTGACACATAGACAGTCTACACAAGACTCAATCTGAAATTGCAACCATTGGAGCCATGAAACAATCCTACAACTTTGAAATCCATAATGTTTGTTGTCATTATTTAACTCTTTCATATTTTGAATAAAAATTAAAAATACATAAGAAGATTGGTTTAAAATGAATAGTTTTATTCAAAGGTTTAATTGACCCATGGTTGGTTATGGTTTTATGATAAATATGTTTTTTACATTAAGTTGTTTGTGTTATGAAAAATTATCAAATAATGTACATATGTGTTTTTTAGCTCATGTTTTAAATAAGTGATGAAGAATGAGTTATATCCTTTTATGGGGTGGGAAGGGATGTGTCTTGTCCTATAGATAGTGTTATCACTCTGTAATTTTCTTAGTTGTGAAAGGAAAACCCGGAGGTAATATTGAACCGATCTTTTAGATTCAAAACTAGCCCTTCCAACCCATAAAGGGATCTCTTTACAACTATGTTGTCTAATGCCACTTCAACAGTTGGTCATGTGCTCACATTAATGACTAGATCTTTGGTAGGGTGAGGGTTTAAAATTGTTGTAAGGAAAATAAGTAAACCATTGGGCATAGAGTCAGAATTGAGTACTAATCAAGGCCTTTCCAATATGTTGGTTTGTGAACAAACAATATTATAAGGGCCTCATAAGAAGTATTTCCTTAGACATAAATTGTTGTAGTATGATGGGAAGCAGGCATAAAAACTCAATTACTACAGAGCACTAATATCACAAGTGATTTATGTAATAATATCAAAAGACAAAGAGGTATATTTGAATGTATGGAATTAAAGTATTAATAGATGAATTCTATATCATGTAACTTTATTCAAATACTGAAGAAGGACAAAATATGAAAATTTGAGTAAGAGACACATCCACAGAGAGATAGGCTGGAAAATAAAACAACAAGAATCTCTGATTTGAAATATCGGAGTACTTCTGATTTTGGAAAACTTTGATTAATTTTGTAAGAGTCTTTACATATACACAATGATTTTCTTTCAAAAAACCCAAACCCTCGTCATTACAAATGATAGATTTAAATAAGAAATTACAATCTGCTAACTCCAACTAGTTTTCAGGAAAAAAATTAATAAAATAAATAAAAATCTAGGAAAAATTGCAGGTTTCTTTTCGAACTGTTGGAATTAAGTTTGGAATTAGTCTTTTGTTTGCTTATCTTTTGCCTTAGAAAACTCAAACATCCTTCTGAATCTAGATTTTATCCTAAATATGTTGATTTTAAAGTTATCATAGTTTCAATAATCAAGGAGGAGATAATATCTCATCCCCAAGTCGAAATGGTGAGGTGACTCAACAACTAATGACTAGGCATTTTTAAGAAAAATAAATCTAGCAAATTCCTGAAAAATAGGGTCTAATGAACCCTTCATATCTCCAAAAACCATGCTAGATATGTAAAAAATGAGAGAGGTTTTTTTAAATGAGCCCATTCCAAACAAAAAAAAAATTGTTTTTCAAAAAATTTATTTCTAGTTGTTCGGAAACACCGCTTGAAGGCAATAACTAAAACAAGGAAAAAACAAAGTGCTATAGACAATTTTGGTAGCTCCTTTGCTTTGTCAGTTCACATTCTTCATTCACTCCTTGGATTAATTATGTATGTATTACCAACTGAGATAAAAATAACCATTAGATTCAATCTCTATCGATTCATATTGGGAAATTTTAAAACCCTCATTGATTGGATGCACAACTATAATGCGCTGGATTTTATTTTCGCAACACTTTTTCAAAATTTTGAGTATTGACTTTATCCTTAGGAGTTCAACACAAACTTTTAACATAACAAAGGATAATTTTAAAAGATATTTATATGTACTAACATATAGGAATGATGTTGTCAACCTACTTAATTATTGAGGTTAACATACCTTTAATTGATGCCATCAGATGGAGACTGTAGTTCATTCTAGTGACAAGTTAATGCAGTCAAGGTGGTGGTGGTTATGGTTCACACTGGGTTGTATTCTGGCTCATATGCTCACAAGTTGCTTCAGTTTGGTCGTTGTGGTTTGGGTCCTAATGTCCTTATTATTTAGGTAGGTTTTTTCGATGAAATTTACTTCACTCATCATCACCCTCCTTAATAAGTTTTGTATTGGGCCCAAGGCAAGTTATCTATGTTCTTCCCTTCTTTTTGTCTATAAAAACTCTACCTTTTCTATGCTTTTCTGTGGATGCATGTCTTGGTTCAACATTTAGGCATGTGTGTGATTTTTCATGTAATCTTCTCCTTGTATTCCAAGATGGTTCAACAAAGAGTGTGTTTCCGAAGAGGAAAAGGAGATCATGGCTTGTTAGGGGACTCCCGTGCTTGTATGCAGGTAGAGACTTCAAATATGTTGTACAAGGAGCTGGTTTCACCAAAGTTTAAGGAGGATTTATAAGAATGATAAGATCACATAGTTACGAAATTCCAATGCTTGTATTATTCAAAGTGATTACATATGTGAAGGAATGGGTGTCAGACATAGGCTACACTCATGGCTGGAAGAACCAACATCTACTTACCATTTACCTATCGTGGATAATGACTTCATTGTTGATTTGAGTTCTTCTGGATTGAAATCGTGTTAAAAATAAAATTCTCGTGGTCTTGGATGCCATTGTGCTTTAGAAAAATAACATGAGTGAGTGCATCAAGAGGATTAAGGCCATGTTTCCCCTAGTGGTACTCTGAGATGTTGCAAGCCAAGGGATCTCAACCCAAATGAGGTGGATGCTTCCACCTCATCTTAATATTTATCATGATGTCCAGGTTTCAACCTATCTCATATTTTGGTTCCACTAATCATTTTTAACAGTAGTATAGTAGTATGCATTATTCAGGTTATGTCTATTTAAAGGTAGATCATATTGAAGAATTTATATATAATTTTGATAGTCTTAGGAATAATTTGTTTTTGAGGTCACTCTTATGAACTCTTTTTTTCTTTTCAAAATGATGCTCTCTTATCTTGTTAGTGGTATGGTTTCCAAAGTGGTAGGCCACTGACATGCAAAGCTTGGACTTATATAATTTTTTGCAAATAGTCGAATTTTTAGCTTACAGAAGAAGAAGAATTTTTTGTTGTTGTAAGGAATTAGTATATTGAAGACTATGGTTCTATAGAATTCTTATAAATTGAAAGTGGTTGCATGATTGGTGATATAGCAACATAGATTCACTTTATCCCAATATCTATTTAGTATTATTTAGTATTGAAAGAGATTTTAAAATCTCAAATTAAAGCTTATTACCATTTAAAAAAAAAAAAAAAAAATGTTATGATTACTTTATGCAAATTTATTTATCCATTTTTTGACACTAACCCTTTCTCTCTTCTTTCCTTATTATTTTTTACCATTTTATTTTTTATTTTTATTTTTATTTTTTTTAATGACATTACCCCTTAATTTGTGGTTGAATTTAAGGACATATTTTTTCCTTATACACACCTAGCTCCTTCACTAGGATCAATGTGTTTGAAGTAAGAGTAAATGGAGCTATCATTCCAAGGACATGTCCCTTTATGGAGTCTCCAGTAAATCCCAGTTGAGGTACATTAAGAATTGGACTTGAGATGGTTGTGGTAAATTCTCATGAATCTATTATTGCATCATATCACAATTGACTTCTTCCATTTTAGTTTATTAACAATATATATGTTACATTATATTACATCACACATCTTTTCTACTCATGGTGTAGAGTACATATTAATCCTCTTACTATAACTAAGGGATTCCTGCCAAACTCATATAAACAAAACATACATTTATAGATGATGTGCATCTTTAGTATATGGGAAATAAATAATTAAGAATTTATTTTAAGAATTCCCTTTAACTATAATGTGTCGAAAATTTGTCTTTGAGATTTAACCTACTCCTTTAGGTGTTCTTTCATTGATGAGTTACCTTAATAAGTGCTTCCATGATGTTAATGTCCACTTCATTACAAAAGTTTCTAATATCACATTAGTGTTAAGCTTATACACCTTCTATAATTTTTTATTCTAAATATATCACTAACAATATGCTTAAACTTACAAAATCATTTAAATACTATTTTTATAATTTAACTATTATTTTTTTTAAATATATAATAAATCACTCTAACTTTATCTCTACTTAATAGTAATAAAGTAAATAAGATTGGTTTATATTTAAATCACATTTTCCCATATGTTTAGATATATTGAAGCATTCCAATCCAATGAAACCTTTTATTTTGACTCAAAGTGATAAGAATATGAATCAAAAGAAATTGCAGAGGAACAAGTCCCTGCGAAGCAAGAAAGGAGTGTCTAGTGTCTAGTGATTGCAGTGGTTCGATCTGTCCAATAGGAAGGAAGTGTCTTGCTCGACCTTGAATTATGCTTCATTAACATTATTCAAATTTAATTGCATAATTAGATAGATTACTTTAGTTCCAACTATGATCTATTGAGATATGATTCTGAGCTCCCACGTAGGAAGCTACTTCTATGCCTTAATATGTATCTCTCATTTAATATAAATTTAATAATAGTGGGAGACCATTATTATCCTTTATGGTGATCAATGGCGTGCTTGTATACCATAGCCAATTATTCATGACATTTACATTTAGTAAAATTTGGACACGTTTGAACTTAATTAACTTAATTAGTTATATGTTGTTGGATGCACACAGTGTTTGATGTGTACATGTAAATTAGTTACACATTGTTGGATGCTAGAGCAATCATGATCCTTGAAATGTTCACATGAACTTAATCAGTGTGTAGATTGTACGATGCCAAGCCATCATGTTTATGTTTACCCCCTTTGAAACCAAAAAAAAATCATTCGTGACATATAGATGAAACAATTAGTTCAATAATATTAGTACCAAACATATCAGATAGTTCAATGATATAAAAAATAATGGATTATTTTAATGGATAAGATTTAATTTCAATAATTATTTCCAGTTGTGTACAAAATAAATTATTTAAAATTATTTTGTAGTTTTTCAATTGGTATGTTAAGTGTAGTTATTTCAAGTGGTTAGGTAAAGTGGTTGTTACCTTACTCAATTTAAATTTTCAATAATGGAATGATAAGCTATAATACTTTTATAAATATTGTTGTAATGTCTTTCTAGTTATTTGTGAATTTTTAAGTATACTTGTGGGCTAGCTTGATACTAGCAACCTCATTCTAACCCTCAAACTAAAAAAAATATTGAGATTTATTCTTAAAATATAATAAATAATAAATAAAATATTTCAATTGTTTATATATATCATTTAAAATTTCAACTTGAAGCTTGCTTTAAAAGGAAAATATTATTTTGGGGGCACTCTTCTTTTGGAGATGTAATTAAAACTCCACACAATTTTCACTAACTCCACTAACATGTAGGAAAATAAAACTTCAAAGTTGAGATAATAAAAGGATATCATTCAAAAGTGACCAATTGATCAATTTGGCTCCAAATGTCACCCAATCTTAAAGTGACCCTATGTTCACCCAACTTCTTTTTGTAAGTGTGCATTCTCATTAATAAATGTATAATATTGGTTCCTAAATCAAATAATCTATGAAGATATTAATCAACAAAGCTAAAATAAGTGTAATTTACAATTGCAATGATTATTACACAAAACTATGTTTTCTTTAGAAGAATGTTTTATTGGGTCATTAACCTTATTAAGAGAAAATAAACGAAGCGGGGGCAAAGGCGGGTTTTGGAATTTTAAGATCTCACCTTTATTTGATGTTTAGGGCTATAATATACGTCATACCAAGAAATATTTATTAAGGACTTAAAGGATTGTCATGTCTACAGGTTTGGTAGAAGATTTAATGAGACAATTACAAATTGTTGAAGGTAAACAAACCACATGGGAGCATGAAGTTGAGCCAAGAGAGGAGGATGGCATTTCCATCCTTGAATATCAACAAGTAATTTTCCATTTGGAGGAAAAAGATCTTTAAACTCAATTGAGTATGTTGTAAGAATTTAGAATACCCCAAATATAAAAATGACAAGTTAAAACTTGGTTTATTGAAACAAATAGAAGAAACTATAGAAAAATATAATGAAATAGTGAGGTTAACATAAGCAAATGAAATTCGGAGGAATGACATAGAGTTGGGGCATGAACAATGATATGGTTTATGGTTTTGACTATAGAACAAAGATTTTGATGGCCCCTAAGAGAGGAGGATGGGACATCACTCCATCCTCCTGGGATGCAATAGTAGGGAAAAATAAAGAAAACATCCTCCAGAGATCCATACCATTCCAAGCTCTTCCTCAACAAAACACCCATGTAGTAGAATCTCAATTAACTCTTTGAAGGCAAGTGAGAGTGTTATCCCAGTGACTAGTTATGATAATCCAGTACTTATGTTGAAAACTAGAACCTACATTCCTAAATCGTACGTGTAGCCAACTTACAAAATTAGATCCAATAATATTAGTGAAAAAATATGACACATGTAATATTATGTGCTCATTGGAAAATTTATAGGGTGATGGTCCTCAAAATAAGCTCTTGTGTGGTGGATCAAGTAAATTTGAAACTCCATAGGGATTTGGATTTGAAATTGGGATCAAAAGGGTTTCTTATAGAAATATTCTAAAACCTAGAAGACCTCAACAAAAAATTACAAGGTATACCCTATTTCTTCAATTTGGTAGAATTATATTTACCTATTTGGAAAGAATGATTTAGATCGAACAAGGAAGACTTTTCATATCATTTAGTTTGAATCCATCTATATTCTTTACCATGAGATTTTTTGGAACCATAAGTCCTGGAAGACATAGCTAATACTCTTGGCTCCTTTGTAATGTGCTTGAAAGCCACTAAACAAGGAAGGTATACCTCTTTTTCCTGCATATATGTTTACATGGACATCTATAAATAGTATTTGGAACATATTTATCTAAGATACCTAGATGAAACCTCGGATCAATTGATAGAATACAATCACATCACCTCCTAATGTAGGTGTTTCTATGACCATGGGAATCTCTTTCAGGACTACCAACTCAATAAGCCTCCAGACCCTTCGAGATCACAGCCAACTACAAATGCAGAATGGTTCCAAAAAATTACCAACCTCAAAAGAAAATCAAATAATCATAATGAAACTATAACTATACATATTTATCAAAGAAATAGTAAATATGAAGTTTTAAATCAACTAGAGGTTCAACAATAGCATAATGAGGTACTAGTTGAGAAGATACCAACGTAGAATTGCACCAACTACACCTCCAAGGCAAGTCTAGGGCAAGAGGGCACATGCAGTGATAGTGACAAAGAAGCCTCATTGGAAGACTTTGAAATGGCCCCTAAAATAACATGTATGATAGACAAGAGGAAGTTGAAGACATGGAAAGGGATGGGCTATATATTCAAGCTCTAGAAAATGCCTATTAGAATCAATACCCCTATCAAATCCCTAATAATGTGGTAGAATTCATCTCCAGGGCCTACCTTCACACTAAAAAAGAGGTTGTAAAGTGTTAAAGGTAAGAACCCCTATATTACCGCTAAGATTGGGGTAAAGAAATATAATCTAAAAGATTATCAAAAATATGGAAAATTGGAAAGGAAAAAAGGTGGAAAATCAAACAAAGAGTTTAGTTAGGGGGGAAATCAGTCAACTCGAGTATGATTGAGTTTGTTTTATATTCTTACTCAAATATCCTCCCTATTTCTCAAGGAATATTGTTTCATGGAATATAAGGGTCTCAACAAAAACTTCAAACACATACTCCTTAAAGAAAAAATTAAGGTAGAAAAATTCAATTAAGTTATGTTACAAGAATTAAAGTGGTCAAAATAGTAACTCAGCAACTAGTCTCATTTTATTTGGAAGGGTTGTAATCTAATCAATTTGGATGCACAAGGAGTATCAAGAGGGATAGATATAATGTGGAATCCCACAATTCTTACCCTCTCAAATTTTATAGCAACTCGCCACACAATATCTACTAGATTTTAGTGATTGGCATTTGAAAAGGAGGGTCTCATCACCAATGTATAAAATCCAAATTCTTAGAGGGAAATGTATCTTTTATCAACTCCCTTTGAAATATTAAGATGATCACAAGTAGTAGCTACTAGATAATAGGTGTGATTTCAACATTACTTTAGAAAGAGAGGTGATATCAAATGTTTGGATGCAGACTTCAAGCTTCTCAATGATCTAAATGAGTATGTCAACCTGGTGGATATGAAAACCAATAATGGAATTTTTACTTGGAATAATCAGTGAGGGGGAACTACTATTGTGGCCTCCTAACTAGACAGATACCTAGTTTCATAAAACATCATCTAATCAGGTAAAAAATGGCATCCTCACTTCTCCCATGTCATAGTTTATATCATTAGCCCATCTATCTACATTTAGATTGGGGTGGAAGCTCTATAAGATGGCCATTTAGGTTCAAATCCTTTTGGCTAAGACACTGCTCCTTCATGAATGATACTGAATAATGGTGGAAAGAATATCCAATCATAAAAAGCACGAGCATGCACAAATTTTAGATAAAAGTAAAATACATAAAACAATGCCTTTAGGATTGGAACAAGAAAGAGTTTAGAAATATTCATGAGCCAAAATGATAACTTAAAGAAGAAATGGAGGAAGTACACATAAATAATGGAAAAAGGAAAAACAAAATATCTAGGATCCAATTAAATTCAACTTGTTTCGCAATCGGAGGAAACAAAAGCATAAGAGGATATCCCATGGAAACAAAAATCAAGAATTTAGTGGTTAAATTTAGGTGATCACAACACTAGTTTCTTTCACAAGGCCATGATACAACACAAAAAGCACAACCACATCACATGCATGAAGAACCCCAAGGGAAAAAAATGTAAATCCATCAAGAGATGGAGGACGATGTAAAATCCTACTACCATCAACTTCTCACAAAACCTATTATAGATAGACGACAAGTTACAGCTAAGATAACTAGGAACATTCCTAGAATCATCTCTCATGAGCATAACAACTTTAACATGAGCAATATCTCTCTACAATAATTGGAAGATCTTATGAGATATATTAATAAGGGAACCATCCCAAGCCCTAATGGCTTCATAGTGGAATTATTTCAACCTTGATAGAATATTCTTGGTCAATATCTATGGTAAGTGGTGAAGCACTCTTGTAGATTTACCATAGTCCTAACTGATTTGGATGAAAAAATTATCACTCTAGTTGCCAATGATAACAAAGGGGAAAATCCAACTACTTATAGACCCATTGCACTTAGCAATTTTGTATAGAAAATGATATCAAACTCATAGACCACAAACTAAAGCCCAATTTGCCTACAATCATGTCAACATATAAAACAAGATATGTTCAAAGCAAGAAAATATTGGACAACATATTATTAGCCCATGAACTCATACACACAATTAAGGTAACTAAGAAACTAGGTATGTTCATAAAATTGGACCTCTCCAAATAATTTGATAAACTTAGCTAGAAATATATGTATGATATTATTTTAGCCACCGACTTTAGGAAAAAATGTATTTTTTGGATCTTAGCCCTAGTTTCTAAAGTTTTATTCGCTATCTTTCTTAATGGTACACCCAAAACCAACTTTGATCTTTCGAGAGGCATTCCTCAAGGATATCCTCTCTCTCCCTTTCTTTTCCTGCTAATGATATAGATGATAAGAAAATAAATTAAAGCCAAAGTGAGTCATAACGACCTTAGGGTTCTCAAACTGTATCCAAAATATGATCCCAACTCTCACCAATAATTTGTGGATGACACAATACTCATGGGCCATCCCTCAGTATTAGAAGTCAAATATTTTTAGAAAAACTTGGAGAAATTCTAGGAAGCTTCCAGAATGGATATCAATGCTACCAAATCTCAAATCTTATTTTTGAGCACCTCCCTATCAACCTAGCTCTACATCTCTCATCTCCTCTACATCCAAAAAATATTTATCCCCTCTAGATACTTAGGATCTCCTCTACTAGAAAAATTCCCTAAGGCTTACCTCTTGGGAAGAGTTGCTAACCAAGTTCAAAAATAAATTATCCTGTTGGACCTTTCAATTTTTCAACATTCCAAGGCATCTCTTTCTCCTTAAATATGTCCTACAAGTTATGACCCTATACCTTCTCTCTACTCTTGTAGCCCCAATATTGTCATTAAAAATATCTACAAAATTCAAATATAATTGTTATGGGTTGAACCCAAAATTAAACAAAAATGGTCCCTAGTGACCTAAATAAAAATGTCTCTTCTCAAAATCAAGGGTTTCCTTGCTCTACAAGACCTAGAATCCTTAACAAATATCCTAACAACAAAAACTTGGTATAAATAACTCAAAAACCCACACACGTCATGGGGAAAATTATGGAGATAAAAATATACCCCAAGGGTGAACAAGTAGAATTTAATCAAACTTGAAGCAGACCCCCAAGGCTCATAGATATGGAAGATTGCTTGGGAAAATAAAGCACTTATCCAAGAACACTACTTTTAGGAAATTAGAGAAGGGAAACATGCTTTATTTTGGGAGGACTATTGGAATCAGCTTCCTACCCTTGACCAATTTGATCGATCCCAAGGGTTAAAAGACTAGATGATAAATAGCAGCATGACCAATGTAACAAACTACTAGAAATGGTCATAATCCCCTTATGGTTAGAGGGAATGGTTTCTGAAAGGAATGGGGTTATCACAAGGAACGTAAAGTGCTAGAGGAATTATATTCAAAACTATAATAGCATCCAATAAAAATCCAAATTGGACTGGACAAACTCCATTAGGTATACAAACCTTAAGGAAATTACAACCTTAAAGAGGCACACAATCTACCTATTGGCATTTTAGAGATCCAAAAAAATGGAAGAAAATATGGAATCTAAGGATTTGTCTAAAAGCTAAAACCTTCCTCTAGATCGTAGTCAATTGAAAACCCCTAGCTTGGGACAAAATCAAGAAAATAGGGTTCATTGGTCCCTTGATCTTCCATCTCTACAAAATTGAGGAAGAAACCTTAGATCATATCATGTATGATTATCATTTTGTATAGGATCTCTAAGCTAAGGGGAATGAAACTTTTTGAACATCAGATAGAACCAAAGGAAACATAACCTTAACCACATCTAACTGAGGAATTCCTTCAATAATGGAATAGGAAATAGATTCTAGAAACTTCTACCAGGCTTCATACACTAGGAAAAATAGAAGGAAAGAAATAAAAGGATCTTCAAATCCATAAGGCATTTAGTTAGTGAAGTTTGGAAGTGAATTGTATCCAACGTCAATGAATTTGTTCTTATTAGTAATTTTTCACCTCGGGACTGGAAAGGAACCCCAAAAGAGTCAAGAATTTTAAATACCCTAGACATACACCTTAAGTAAGAATTAAGAGATAAAGGCCCTCAAAATTAGAAAAGTTTAAGACCAAAGTATTGGTCACCCCTCCTCGAGGGTTATTTCAAAATCAATTTTTATGGTGCATTAAAAGAAGACCCCAACCCAACAATCATTGGAGGAGTTACTAGGGATGAATAGGGAAAATCTATCCATGTTTATGCAGGTTCTATAGGTCTGGACACCAATAATGCAGTAGAATTATATGCTCTAGAATTTGGCCTAGAGGTAGCAATAAGAAGAACATTAGCCAACATCATTCTAGAAGGGGCCTCACAGCTAATCATTAGAATGGTGGAAAAGCTTCAAAATGGCTCTGTTCTTACCAAAACATCCAAAATTTGGAAACTAGAGGGTAGCCTAGAAATGATAAATTCACTATTAACTCAAATTTAAATTGTTCCCCCCCTCACATATTTGTGGAATAGGGAACGAAGTCACAAAAAATTTGGAAAATGAAGGAATTTCCATGGAAACCAAGTCCTAGAATCACAATGGAACATGTTTCATCATTAACCTCTTTGAATGATGTGAAACAACCTAATGCAGGTAGACTTTCCTACCCCCACATTGTGGGAATTAACCGAGTATCATCATAGGATAATGAGGTTGATGGGTGTTTGGTATGATTGGCTTCATACTATCCTAAACATATTCCACAAATTGTTTGTGGTCTGAAATTCCCTGTGGGTTATTTCCGCCCCAGCTCATATCCAAAAATTTTCCTTGGGCATATCAAAAGAGCTTGTGTGAGGTTTGGCTGGACAGGATGGCCATATGGTCTTAGAGTGTGGTGAGGTTAGTTGAGTCTTCAAAAGTCTTTGACCCATAATGAATAAGCAGGTGGCCATTATAAAAATTTATGGAAAATTAGTAGTTGAGATTGATGATGGGAGAATCAATAAGGTTAAAGGAGACACCACACTTTTTCTCTCAACATGGCCTAAGGACACTACAAAGCCTAGAAAATCTTAGCCAAAACAAAACTTCCCTAGTCTTAATAGTTGCTACAAGGGTAATATTTCCTGTTGCATGGTCTTATTATCATAGAATATTAATTTACAATTTTGTGGCTATGGTATTGCGTCAGTTTGTTATTTTTTGGACCATTACATAGGTTTAATTTATCTCCAGTGAACCAATTACTCTAGAGTTAGCACACTCTGGAAATCCTGGTGTCGTCGAGTTATTGGTATGTGGTATTTTATATCGGTGGTTAAAAGAAAATAAATCCAGTATGTTAACCAAACAAATTCACCATTTGTTTCTAGTTGGTTGGTGGGTTGTCCTACCCCTTCACATCTTTGGTTATTCCCTAGGATGCCCAAATATATCATGCTTTGATTTCCTTCCGAATCTGCTTCACTTCAAGTGCATTTCCTTTCTCATTCTCATATCAAAATCACTATTAATGTGATCCATCTTTCAATCTCCATTTAACTTGTTTCTTTTTGCTTCCAAACCCTCTTACATTTTACCTAAACTTCTTAATTCCCCCATTCTCACTTGTCTCTACTGATGTGGCTTGTGGTAGAAAAAGTAGAAGCAGGGGCATGGATAGTAGCATAGGTAGAAGCAATCATATTTAGCACCTCATAGAGCCTCCAACCACTATTTCAAGAGCTCATAAGGTTTGTTAAACACGCACACATAGTAGAGACAAAATATTAAAGATAAACATAAAATTACATTTCTTATGCACAATAATACATATTTATAATACATAGGAGTGACCCTTGGTTTCATATTCCAAGTGGTCCCTGGGAATCCTTTTGGTTGTTCAGCTTCCACACCAACCCTTAGAGGATTAGGTGTCCAACATTCCCCCCCTAATCCGAAGGGTTATGTATGAGTCCAGGAAGAGAGTTGTAATACAAAACGTGCAAAAATGCATGGCAGCACTAGGCTAAATGTGCTCTCTAAAATGTTGGTATAAAGGGAGGTGGTTTAATGATGACCACCAATATTGGAACGCTTAGTGCATTTCCCGAAACTCTTCCAAGTATGGCATGAAGTTCGGGTCTTCTGTTAGAGGAAGTTTTCTTGATGTTTTGAAGAGGTAAACCTTCAACCATGAAAGGGAGGTCTCACCCTGCATAAAAGGGAGAACCTCAACCTGAAAAGGGAGGTCTCAACTTGTGATGGTTTAAGGATGACCAAAAACTCTGGAATGCTTAATGCAATTCCTAGAACTCTTCCAAAACTGGAAAGAAACTGAAGTCTTCTACAAGAGGAAGTGTCCCCAATTCTTTGAAAAGGTATCACTGACTAAAGGCATGCTCAGGGGCATATTTGTGTCTGGCTACAACTCTGAATCTAGTATGGAAAGTTGTGGCTTAGGCTCGCTTAATGTGGCTTTGAAGCTTGTAGACGACCATCACTTCCCCCCTGTCAGATACAAGGTGAGAAGATGAAGAGATCTAAACTACAAGATTTTTCAATATTCGAGAACAAATCCTATTGTATGAGTGAAATATCTTCTTGGCTATTGAATTCGATTGCCAAGAAGTGATCCATCCAAGATGAATCTTTGTTCTTGTAGGAGGTTTGTTTCTGAAGCATATGTTTGAAGAATGATTGGTTTTATGATAGTGCTTACATGGGTGAAGATCAAAACAATGATCTTTCATATGGACAACTGGGTCATAGTGTTGCCATTTGACAATCTATTGTTGTTGTTGTGGAAGAGGAGCAGAATCTGGAACATCTGAAGGTGAACTTTCATGAAGAAATCCAGCACTCTAAAACTAGATGGGCTTTGAGTATTTTGGAATATGAAAGGACACATCCTTGTCATATCCAAGACCCGTTTTATGCTTGTTGTGGACAAGCTCTTCCCAAGGTCTGATGACGGGCTTGGGAAGTGCAAACTGAACTTCTGCATCTGCATGTAACTCTATTGCTTTATTGGGCACTGGATCTAAACCAACTGCAACATTATTGTCTTGCTATTTATGGGAGTCTGTTTCAATCTTCTGAATAGAAACAGGTTCAAAATTATGGCTCCACTGTTGTAATTCTTCCTGCTATAATTGAGATTCAAGCTGCAAAAAATTAATCTATTCTTGTGCATATTGTAGACAAGTCTGAATTTCTGAGAGAGATCCTTTTCTGATTTGGAATTTGTTATCAGAATTAGACTGTGTCAAAGTTTTCAAGAACTCTAATACTTCACCATTTTGAGTCATTTTTCTAATGTCAAACTTAAACTTTAAAAGGCTAGTTACAAGAATATGATGCCAATAAAACAAATAATATGTAAACTATCAAGCTTCCAAAAGATGCATGGATCTAAAAGAATGTTTGTTCTTCCCCACGTCCCCTACCAATGATCTCTGACAACAAGATCATCAAAATGGAACCATCATAATACACAAGATGAAATTTGATTTTCTAGATGTAATGTCTCCAATTGTGTATCGATATTAGGATTGAAAACTATTTGTTTCTTGCCAGGCATTCTTGTCCAAAAGAACGATATTTTTCAAAGTTAGCTATGGATAGTTGATCCTCGTTAGGAGCTCCAAATGTTGGGTAGGCAGAAAAATAGGCCCTTTGTGTCTTGATGTCGATGTTGATGTCGTCGTTGTATCGCAATATCTCGATTCTATGTTACAAGGCTTCGAGGCTATAACGCCTTCGACATAAAAACTCCGACACTTCGATGGATGATGGGCATTTAAATTCAAGAATTCTGGTCAACATGACCATGCAACACTACAGGACTTGGTATCACAATTACGCTGTGTATAGGCACCACGATTACACTCCACCATAGTTACGTTGCACCACAGTTATGCTAGAGGTACCACTGTTTATCAATTCACCAAACAAAACACCATTCAAAAGTTTCTTGCAACACATGATTGAATATAGTCAAAGCCAATGATCACACCAATCATAGGCCATAAACATTTATACGCGACATTGTTCACATTCTTCGAGGACTGTTCAACACTTTAATCAAAAAAATATTCTAGGGATATTTCAATTGATTTACACAGTGCTCAATCTAGAGGGGCCAATGTATTTCAACGCCTTCACAAAATTTTAATCAATACACAATTTGTAGAATAAGGAGACACCAATGGATAAAGGACAAAGGATTTAGTGGATAGAGAAAAAAGAAAGAGTTTTAATGGAAAAGAATATAGCTTGTACCATGGTTTTCTCACTCAACTCAATTCAACATTTCAGCCATCATTACAAAACTCATGCAATAGATAGAGAAATTGAGAGAAACGACAAATTCTAGAGCTTCCGCAACTGGAAAAAGGGATTTACAAGAGCACAAGGAAGCTAGAAATATTCACGTTGGGTTCACCACAACGTATACCACAAGCAAAGAAATGCCATTCAACTCACAAAAATTTTTTTAGAGATACAAATAGATGAATATAGTACAACTATACATATTCAACCTGAGGAAAAAGTAGATAGGACATCCTCTCGATTAATCAGTTCTTTACATGTCATACACTTTCAGGTCCTTCCAACAACCTTGTACTCTCATAGGAAGATCCCATATCTTGTTTGTCATGGAAAAGAGAGGAGTAATAAGCTAGATCATAAATAGAACCTCCTAATACATTATCCTTAATGGAAGTTTGTTTCGCATGAGCAGGATTTGGTGGATTTGAAAAACCAGGCCTGTTCTTAAAGTTGGCAGGTTGATAAATGAAAGAAATATATGAAGATACTCCCAACCTATATATATGGAACCATACGGATGAGGATATCAATCAAATGGAAAACCCAATAGCTTGCATCCAAAATACAACCTCTAGTGAAAACGTTGAAAACTTTCCAAATTGAAGGGGCTCGATGTTCCATATCTCACTAGAGAAAAGAATAAACTAGGCAATGTCAAGAGCAAGTGCAAAGGCCAACAATACTGCATAACTCCGACAATGTGCCGTTGGTGGCTTCAAGGCAACTGCTGTAGATATTTGCATAGGAGTTAGGGCAATTAGAAGCAGAACAACGCCTTGACATTCCTTAGTTGACGAGGATGAAACGATTCCTCCCGAAATGTGGGTTTTTCTTTCCAGGGATCAAGAGGAAATGTCAAGAAATTTGGCTCTTCTTCACAAACATGCTAGATCTAAATGGTCATTGCAATTAGAACCGAGGAGGAGGACAACTTCATCCTCTACCGCTTAGTCTTCACAACTTTCTACAGTGTTCCCACCAAGTTGATTTCATCATGGAAAGCAACGTTCAAGCAACATTCATTCTGACCATATAATGCTCGGTGATTTTTAGGCATGGGTGGGGATGCCAATCGAGTGGCTCAAATCATGTCATTTTTCATAATCCAAATGGAAACCAGAGTCTGCGGCGCAGAATGAAGGAGGATTTACAATGCAGAAATATGCCAGAAAATGGAAGAAAATGCTAGTGTAACGCTTGGCAAAGATTTGACAGTGTCAGGACGAAACACTGATACAAAAAATGCTCGTAGAAAATAACATATAATAACAGTGCTAATAAATGATGTGAGCCATTTCAGAATTTCTTTTAAGAACTATATGTAGCTGCAACATAAAAACTGGCAAAGAATTGCATCAGTGTTAATAATGATGGCAAATAATAGGTGGCGGGACAAGTTGAAGTGGTATATTTTCCATGCATAGGGAGGTCTGAGATGCTGACAAGCTAGAACAGTTGAAAGATTCAGACAATGAGGGCCTACAGCTCTGATACCATGTTAAACACACACACATGGTAGAGACAAAATATTAAAGATAAACATCAGATTGCATTTCTTATTCACAATAATACATATTTATAATACATAGGAGTGACCCTTGGTTTCATATTCCAAGTGGTCCCTTGGACTCCTTTTGGTTGTTCATCTTCCACACCAACCCTTAGAGGATTAGGTGTCCAACAAGGTGACAGAGGACGCAACTCAAAGGTTCAACGAATGCAGTCCTCCCAACATCCAAAGCCACATTACTTTGATTCAGGAGAAGGCGTAAAATGGATATTCCTCCATTTCAGATGTAAATAATGGATTAATTTGGGGATTGGGTGCTCGACACTAGTTCCAACTGCTCCAGGAGAACCAAATACCTAAGACCGATTAATGTATATTGGCATATTAAAATAATCTTGGGCATAACTATGTAAGATAAAGTAGAGGTGCAACAAGAGAACCATGTGTAGTTGGATGACATAAATCGTTAATTAGAAAAGATGGATCAGAAAATAAACATTTTGGTAGTATGTCTTACTAATATAGCTTCCATTCATCCACAAGAAGATGCATGTCATTCTGAAACAATCTAGGTGGATTCTCCCACTAATTGATGAAATTCATCTTGGTTTTGTTGGAAAATTATTTCTGTATTTATGTTAATGGATAGGTTCTAGTTATATTTTTAAGCTACCGGGTGAGTTTTCATAGGATTATAGGGCCACTTAGAACAATTTATTATGTAGTAAGTGGAATAGTAGATAGACATTGATATCCTATGGAAAAAAAATCTCATGTTGTTACTCTTCTTAGCTAAAATCAGTAGCCCTCTATAGTTTTTCTCGAGATCAATAACAATAGTAGAAGGGGAATCATCTTTAATAGTAGTAGAAAAGCATGAAATAGAAAGTGTAATGACCCAAAATCAAAACATACAAATTATTTGCATCAACCAATGTTATTAATAATCAACACAAAATCACTCATTTCATTAGCATAGAATTTATGAAAAAATGAGAAAATAAGACTTATCTATAAAGCGAAGATATACCTTATAGGAGATTTCAGAGTTGTGGCACTATTTGGATCCTATTGACTATAACAATGTTTGGAGGATGAATCTCCACCGAATACAATAAAACTAGGTTATTATCATCCCTTTTTGCTTCCTTTTTTGCATAAAAAGCTCATTTTTGGTGTTATTTGTGTCCATTTATCAAATATGGTGCACAAATTGATGCAAAATTTGCATTGAGTTTTGTACCAAGTCTTACACCAAGTTTAGCACCAGCTATTGCAATAGGTTTTGAACCAAGTTTTACGCTAATTTTTGTGTCATCCTTTGCACTATGTTTTGCATCAAGTTTGGCACCTAATTTTGTTTCACGTACTTTTGCATCCTTTTCTAAATCATTTTTTGCATCCCCTTTGCACAAAGTTTTGTGTAGAGGTTTGTGTCTAGTTTTGCATCTACTTTTGTGCATTCAGTTTTGCATCTTGTTTTGCATCAATATTTACATATTCTTTTGCATCTATTATTGTTTCCACTATTGCATCTAATTTTGTTGTGCCACAATTTACGACTAGTTTCCCACCTCCCTTTGCACCCACTTTTGCTTCTAATTTTTCATCCATGTTTACATCCTCATTTGCGTCTAGGTTTTCATTGACTTTTACATCTCTTTTTGCATCCACTTTTGTGTCATTATTTGCATAAGGTTTTGTGTTTCATTTTGCATCAAATTATGTTGCATCCACTTTTTAATTCCATCCACTATTTCACCCATGTTTACGTCCACTTTTGCATCCACTTTTATTATGCCACAATTTGTGCCATGTTTTTCACTTACTGTTGTACCCACGTTTTCTTCCAAGTTTTCTTCCAAGTTTTCATCCATTTTTTGCATCCAATTTAGTTTTTCCTGTTGCACCCATGTTTGTGTCCACTTTTACATCCCCTTTTGCATTTTTTTTGCATCTTTTTTTGTGTTTTTGTTACTACCACTTTTGGTGTGCCACAATTTGTACCATATATTGTGCCTACTGTTGCAACCCACATTTTCTTCCACTTTTGCATCCACATTCACATCCTCTTTTGTGTCCAAGTTTGCATCGAATATTGTGTATGTTTTTTCATCTACTTTTACATCAGGTTTTGCATCTCATTTTGCATCTACTTTTACATTTAATTTTGCATCTACTTTGGCATCTGATTTTGCGTCCATTATTGCACCCATGTTTGTGTCAAAATTTACATCCCTTCTTGCATCTTATTTTGCATCCAAGTTTTCCTCCTTTTCGCATCCGAGTTTGTGTCATTTTTTTTTTTCGTTGTTGCGTCCACATTTGTTTCACCACAATTCATTTCAAGTTTTACACCTACTATTCCACCCATGTTTGCTTCCACTTTTGCATGTGTTTGCATCCTATTTTGCGTCCAAGTTTTCATTGACTCTTGCATCTACTTTTTTCATCCACTTTTATGTCATGTTTTGCATCTTGTTTTTCATCTACTTATGTTGCATCCACTTTTCATCCAATTTTATGTCTATCACTGCCCCCATTTTTGTGTTCTCTTTTACATTCCTTTTCCAACATTCATCATATTTTTAGCATCGTTGATATTTATTATGACATTGAAAATTATGAACAATTGATGACAATGTCAATAATCATGATGATGATGACAATGAAGATGATGATGATGACATGAATTTTGATTATGATGATAATGACAATGATGATAAATACAATGGTGGTTACAATGACAATGGTGATGATCATGGCAATTATTATGATGATGATGATGCTCATGACCTTGGAATATCATCCCAATTTTTAAAAATTTTCATTGTAATAATCATATTCATTATATTTGGCGTTGTCATCCAATTCATCATCATCTGATCATCATTATCATCATTGTTATCTAGTTCATCATCAACAACAATAATGGAATGAATGATGATGACAATGGATATGATGATGATGTCCATGATGATGATGAAAACAATGATGATAGAAATTACATTAATGATGATGATGAAAATGATAATGAAGATGATAATGGTGGTGATGATGATGATCATCGATCATCTATCAAAAATATAGTTGTTATTTCTCTTGCATATATCATATGTGTCCTAAACAACCTTTTTCTAACACATCACATTTTTGGGTTGATGATATTTCTTACGATACCTATAATTATGAACAATTGAAAATAATGTCCATAATGATGATGATGATGATGGAATGAATCGTGATTATGATGATAATGAAATAATGACAATAATGATGACAATGATGGTCGTGATGATGATGATGATAATGAAGATGTTGAGAATGATTATGATGATGTCAATGACCTTAGAGTCTTATGGATTCATGAACTTACTAGTTTCGAGACCATCTTCTGCATATGTATTACTATTATACTTTTTACATTTTTTGGCTCTCTTTGGATATCTTAATATAATGGTGATGTTAGCAGTAGAAAGATATCTTATTGTAATGGTGGTTATAATGTTAGCACCAGAAATATTTTTGTTAAATTTTGGTTTAAAAAAATTGATTTATGTATTTATTTTTATAATATATGTAAAAAATTAAATAACATACAATTATTTTTACTATAGTTCCATGGATTTTCATGAATTCACCAGTTTCAAGACCATATTCTACATACATTTATTATTAAACTTTTTTTCATTTTCTATCCCTCTTGTTGTAATGGCAGTATTATGAATAGAAAGATACCTTATTGAAGTGGTGGTGTTAGTATTATCACTAAAGAAATCGTTAAATTTTGGATATATACATTTACATATACATATACATATACATATACATATACATATACATATACATATACATATACATATACATATACATATACATATACATATACATATACATATACATATACATATATTTATTAAAGGCAATAATAAAGTTTTTGGTATTAACAATTTCTAAGTTGAATCATATGTATTAACCATGTTCTTTGTGCTACAATTCTAATTCTTGGGATAAAATTGAGCTTTCATATTCGTTGCAAAGAGCATATAAATGGAAGAGTAGAAATGACAACTATTTGTATTTTCCAACTATTCAAGATATCATGTGTGAAAATGTTCAAAATTTTCAAAAATGGATCAAAGTTGAGCTTGTAATTGTATAGAACGTTTAGATGATACATCAAAACAAATTTGGTTTCATCTATTTGCTTAGGCTCTATTTTGGATAAGAAACCATAGGTTTTGGAAGTATGAAAATAATTCATTTGGTCTACTATTGATAACCAATGAAATTTTATTTATTTATCCTCATCAAGTCAAGGAAGATATGGCAATAATTCTCATCAGATTACAAATTGTTGTTGAAGATTTTTAATTGGTTGCAAAAGTTCAACAACTGGCTAGTTCTATTAGGGAAACAATGTTATTATAGATTCTAGTAGACATAGATCATTCTTGGTGTTTAATTCACTTAGATGATGGCCTCTTCTTATCAATATATGAGATTGTGAATTTGTTGATATTTTTTAGATTACGAAGTTACATAGATAGTTGTTTATAGAAAATTTGTGAGATCTGGTGTATTGACAAATGTTTTTTTCAATGTCAAGCATGTTTGAGTCAAATTGGGTTGCAAAACTTAAGAAGAAAGCAAAAAAAATTGTCTGTGGGTGTGAATTGCTATAGGAATTAAATTATTCTCAACCGTGTTCTTTGTGATATAAGTCTAATTCTCAAGAGCATATAACTAGAATAATATCAACCATGGAAACTATTTTAATTGTCCATTAACTATTCAATATATCATGTGTGAAAATATTTAACATTTTAAAAAATAATGGATATAAGATATGAGCTTGTAAATATACAAAATTTTTAGATGATACATCCAAGACAAATTTGGCATCATCAATGTGCTCAGAATCTACCTTGTATTAGAAAGCCTAGGTTATGGAAGTGTGAAAAAGAAAAATTGATCTACCGTTAAAGATGGTCTATGTATGTTAACCTTTTATGACCAATGATTTTTTTGTCGTCATCATCAATCATTATATATATATATGTGTGTGTTGTGTGTTGTAATTATATATAATTATATATGCGTATAATATAATATTATATATATATATATATATATATATATATATAAATATGTAATATATGTATTATATGTATATATAATTTATATATAGATATATGCGTATATATATGTATATATATATATATATATACATTTTAGATATATGTATATTATATATATAATATATATATATATATAATATTATATATATAATATATATATATATATACATATATATATATATATATATATATATATATATATATATTATTTATATATATATATATATAAGAAACAAGGGAAGATATGTTGTAATCGTCATCGGCAAACAACTTGTGATAGGTGGTGATGGTGGAGAAGACGATGGTGACAATGACAATGAGGATGATGATTGAATGACAATGATGATGACAACAACACAATGATAGGGACCCCATGCCATCATGAATTCCCTATATGGGGAAAAAATTACATGCATGTGAGAAAGTTATCATTGATTACAGAAATGAATAAACTTATTAGACAATCCGAATTCACCTTCATTACCCATCTAAAGACCTCAACAATTCAAATTTTTGTTGTAGTGTAGTTTAATATATTTGTGTTAATTAATTCCTTAATTCCACTTCACAAGTTATATTTTTGTATGAAAAATATATGACAATTTATACACATAAATTATTTTAATTGTGTCTCATCTAATAACTTCATATCACTTCTAACTATTTTCAACAAATAGATGAAACTAACAACGGTAAATCTTATCCAACTAATTAAGCTTTTTATTGTTGTTTCTCCATGATACTGGAGTCGAGGACAAAATATTAAATCACTAACACTACCAATCCAAGTATCACAACAAGACTACTTTGCACAACGGAATAATATACAACAATAAATCTACTAGTGCACAAAATATATACAACCTTTTACAAATTTATACAACAAACCAACTTCATTATATTAATCAAATTGTTAATAGAATAGTCTAGGGCTCCAGTACCATGGATAATGGCCCTCATACATCTACTACTACAATAATACAAGATACAAGATACACTAACAATCTAGTTGATGTAGTCGACAATCACAATTGCTTTCGTGTATATTGTACACTATGGGTCCTTCGCTTCCGTTATGCAAGACATACCTCTTTCAATACACCAAATCCTTTAGGCCACTAAACCTGGCTCTCCAATATTCCCTCAAGCTAATCATAAGTCCATCTACAACCAATAGATAGGGTCTCCATGCCCACTAGTTTCTCCTTCGGCCTTCAAGGCCAAAACACTTTAAGACTTCTTTATGACTGATTATCTGCAACTACTTAGAGATTTCTTCCCATTATAGTTTTCCTACGCTGCTCCAATCAAGACTAACATAGGGCTGGAGGGTTTCCTCCTATCATCATCAAATTTCACTTCTCCAATAATGAATGAAAGTTATACCAAACTGCTTTTGGTTGGAAAAACCTTTAGCTATTCTTCACTGCCTCTCATAGTAGTCACCTTAGTACATAAAGGTGATGCACTAGGCTACTCTTGGTCCACTCTCATGTTCCCCTCCAACAGACCACAAGTATCCAATCCTAATTTCCTCTCCTAGGTCCTCATTCACTTAACAAAAATTCAACATAAATACATAATTAAATACATACCTCTCGACTCTTCCTAGGATGGTGTATACCGTTGTACCTTCTACTCACTAGGTAGGGATTTTACCAACCATTTTTACCCTCCTCCAAATTCACTTAGAAGAATCCTACAGTTGTGGCCTAATTTATCTCACAAACTTGGATGTTCTACTCCACAAACAGTGATCTTGGCCTCCCTTAAACAAATCTCGGATCCTATAATAACTACATGTCCTTACAACCCATGCAATAGTGAAGTCTACCACCCAAAAACATGCTCAAACCATCTCAAAATGGTCCTTGACCAATGTGGCTTCCTTCTGCTCGTACTTGGCACCTGTAAAGGACATAAAATAGACCTCAAACATACCTTCTTTCACTTATTGTTGTACCCATGTTTGCTTCCAAGTTTTCATCCATGTTTTCATCCAATATTTGCATCTCTTTTTGCATCCACTTTTGTGTCGAGTTTATGCATTGGGTTTTGTGTCTCTTTTTGTATCTACTTCCGCTTCATCCATTTTTTGCATTCAATATAGTTTTTCCTATTGCACCCATGTTTGCGTCCACTTTTACATCCCTTTTTGCATTTTTTTTTGCATCTTTTTTTTGTGTTTTTTGTTACATCCACTTTTGGTGTGCCACAATTTGTGCCATATATTGTGCCTATTGTTGCAACCCACATTTTCTTCCACTTTTCATCCACATTTTCATCCTCTTTTGTGTCCAAGTTTGCATCGAATGTTGTGTATGCTTTTTTCCATCCCCTGTTGCATCTACTTTTACATCAAATTTTGCATCTCATTTTGCATCTACTTTTGCATCTAATTTTGTGTCCACTATTGCACCCATGTTTGTGTCAAAATTTACATCCCTTATTGCATCTTATTTTTCATCCAAGTTTTGATCCTTTTTGCATCCAAATTTGTGTCATTTTTTGTTTTCGTTGTTTCATCCACATTTGTTTCACCACAATTCATTCTAAGTTTTACACCTACTATTGCACCAATGTTTTCCTCCACTTTTGCATATGTGTTTGCATCCTATTTTGCGTCCAAGTTTTCATTGACTCTTGCATCTACTTTTGCATCCTCTTTTATGTCAAGTTTTGCATCTACTTATGTTGCATCCACTTTTCATCCAATTTTATGTCTACTGCTGCCCCCATTTTTGTGTTCCCTTTTGCATTCCTTTTCCAACATTCATCATATTTTTAGCATTGACGATATTTCTTATGACACTGAACATTATGAACAACTAATGACAATGTCAATAGTCATGATGATGATGACAATGAAGATGATGATGACATGAATTTTGATTATGATGATAATGACAATGATGATAAAGACAATGGTGGTTACAATGACAATGATGATGATGATGATGGCAATGATTATGATGATGACGATGCTAATGACCTTGGAAGATCATCCCAAATTTTAAATTTTTTCATTGTCATAATCACAATCATTATATTTGGCGTTGTCATCCAATTCATCATCATATGATCATCATTACCATCATTGTTATCTAGGTTATCATCAACAACAATAATGGCATGAATGATGATGATAATGGATATGATGATGATGTCCATGATGATCATGACAACAATGATGATAGAAATTACATTAATGATGATGATGGGGATGATGAAAATGATATTTAATATGATAATGGTGGTGATTATGTTCATCATCAATTATTTATCAAAAATAGATTTGTTATTTCTCTTGCATATATCATGTGTCCTAAACAACCTTTTTCTAGAACTCGTCACATTTTTTGGGTTGATGATATTTCTTGCAACACCTATAATTATGAACAATTGAAAATAATTTCCATAATCATGATGATGATGATGATGGCATGAATGGTGATTATGATGATAATGCAATAATGACAATAATGACAATAATGATGAAAATGATGGTCGTGATGATGATGATGATGATAATGAAGATCATGAGAATGATTATGATTATGCCAATGACTTTACAATCTTACGGATTCATGAACTTACTAGTTTCAAGACCATCTTCTGCATATGTATTACAATTATACTTTTTACATTTTTTGTCTCTCTTTGGATATCTTAAATTATATAATGGCGGTGTCAGCACTAGAAAGATATCTTATTGTAATGATGGTTATAATGTTAGCGCCAGAAATATTTTTGTAATTTTTTTGTTTAAAAATTTTGATTTATGCATTTGTTTTGATAATATATGTAGAAAATTAAATAACATACAATTATTTTGACTACATTTCCATGGATTTTCATGAATTCGCCAATTTGAAGACCATATTCTACATACATTTATTATTAATCTTTTTTCATTTTCTATCCCTCTTAGGATATTTTGTTGTAGTGGTGGTGTTAGTATTATCACAAAAAAAAATCATTAAATATATATATATAATAAATATTTATATATAATATATATATATATATATATATAATATATATTATATATATAATATATATATTATATATATATATATATATATATATAATATATATATATATTGTATATATTGAATATATATATTTTGGTATTAGCTATTTCTAAGTTGAATCATATGTATTAACCATGTTCTTTATGCTACAATTCTAATTCTTGGAATAAAATTGAGCTTTCATATTAGTTGCAAAGAGCATATAAATGGAAGAGTAGAAATGACAACTATTTGTATTATCCAACTATTTAGGATATCGTGTGTGAAAATGTTCAACATTTTTAAAAACAATGGATCAAAGGTGAGTTTGTAATTGTATAGAATGTTTAGATGATACATCAAAACAAATTTGGCTTCATCAATGTGCTTAGGATCTATTTTGGATGAGAAACCATAGCTTTTGGAAGTATGAAAATAATTCATTTGGTCTACCTTTGATAACCAATGAAAATTTATTTATTTTTCCTCATCAAACCAAAGAAGATATGGAAATAATTCTCATCGGATTAGAACTTGTCGTTGAAGATTTTTAATTGGTTGCAAAATTTCAACAATTGGCTAGTTTCTATTAGGGAAACAATGTTATTATAGGTTTTAATGGACATAGATCATTCTTGGTGTTTAATTCACTTTGGTGATGGCCTCTTTTGATCAATATATGAGATTGTGAATTTGTTGAGATTTTTTAGATTACCAAGTTACAGAGATAGTTGTTTATAGAAAATTTGTGAGATCTAGAGTATTGACAAACGGTTTTTTCACTGTCAAGCATGTTTAAGTCAAATTGGGTTGCAAAACTTAAGGAGAAAGAAAAAACAATTGTCAGTAGTTGTGAATTGCTATAGGAATTAAATTATTATCAACCATGTTCTTTGTGATACAAGTCTAATTCTCAAGACATAATTAATATTTTTAATCAATTACAAAGAGCATATAACAAGAATAATATCAACCATGGAAACTATTTGTATTGCCCATTAACTATTCAATATATCATGTGTGAAAATATTTAACATTTAAAAAAATAATGGATATAATATATGATCTTGTAAATGTACAAAATGTTTGGATGATACATCCAAGAAAAATTTGGCTTCATCAATGTGCTCAAAATCTACCTTGTATTAGAAACCCTAGGTTTTGGAAGTGTGCAAAAAATTAATTTGATCTACCATTAAAGATGGTCTATGTATGTTAACCTTTTATGACCAATGATTTTTTTTCGTCATTATCATCATCATCATCATCATCATATATATGGCGGTAATCCTCATCAAAAAACAACATGTGATAGTGTGGTGATGGTGAAGATGACAACAATGACAATGACAATGAGGATGATGATTAAATGACGATGATGATGACAACAATGCAATGATAGGGACCCCATGCCATCATGAATACCCTATATGGGAAAAAAATTACATGCATGTGGGAAAGTTATCATTGATTACAAAAATGAAAAAACTTATTACACAATTCGAATTCACCTTCATTACCCATCCAAAGATCCTCAACAATCAAATTTTTTTTGTAGTGTAGTTTAATATATTTGTTTTAATTAATTCCTTAATTCAACTTTACAAGTTATATTTGTGTGTATGAACAATATATGACAATTTATACACAAATTATTTCAATAGTGTCTCATCCAGTAACGTCATATCACTTCTAACTATTTTCAACAAATAGATTAAACTAACCACGGTAACTCTTATCCAACTAATTGAGCTTGTTATTGTTGCTTTTCCACGATACTAGAGCCGAGGACAAAATATTAAATCACTGACACTACCAATCCAAGTATCACAACAAGACTACTTTGCACAGTGGAATATTATACAACAATAAATCTACTAGTGCACAAAATATATACAACCTTTTACAAATTTATACAATAAACCAACTTCATTATATTAATCAACTTGATAATAGAACAGTCTAGGGCTCCAGTACCATGGATAATGGCCCTCATACATACAATAATACAATATACACTGATGATCTAGTTGATGTAGTCGACAATCACAATTGCTTTGGTGTATCTTGTACACTGTGGGTCCTTCGCTTCCATTCTGCATGACATACTTCTTTCAATACACCAAATCCTTTAGGCCACTGAACCTGGCTCTCCAATCTTCCCTCAAGCTGATCATAAGTCCATCTACAACCAACAAATAGGGTCTTCACGCTCACTAGATTCTAATTCATCCTTCAAGGCCACAACACTTTAATACTTCTTTCCGATTGATTCTCTTGATCTACTCAGGGACTTCTTCCCATTATAGTCTTCTTATGCTTCTCCAATCAATACTAACATAGGGCAGGAGGGTTTCCACCTATCATCATCGAATTTCGCTTCTCCAATAATGAACGTAGGCTATACCAAACTAATTTTGGTTGGACAAACCTTGAGTTATTCTTCGTTGCCTCTACTCTTGGTCCACTCTCACATTGCCCTCCAACAGACCACAAGTATCCAATCCTAATGTCCTCTCCTAGGGCCTCATCCACTTAGCATCAATTCAACACAAATACAACATCAAATACATACCTCTCGACTCTTCCTAGGATGGTGTATACCGTTGTACCTTTTACTCACTAGATAGGACTTTTACCAACTATTTTTACCCTCCTCCAAATGCACCTAGAAGAATCCTACAGTTGTGGCCTGATTTATCTCACAAACTTGGATGGTCTAATCCACAACTAGTCGTCGTGGCCTCCCTTAAATAAATATCGGCTCCTATAATAACTAAAGGTCCCCCCAACCCATGCAACAATGAAAAAACATACTCAAACCATCCCAGAACTGTACTTGACCAATGTGGCATCCTTCTACTCCTACTTGGAACTTGTAAAGGACATAAAATAGACCTCAAGCATACCTTATTTCACCCTTGACCTTCCTCCTAATCTACAACTTCCTATCTCTAAGGTTCAAACCTACAAATATTCAAGGAAGGATATAAACCCTTGTTGTCTTCCACCTTCATTGAAGTCCCTCCTTTGCAGCCAAATCAAAGATGTGTTAATTATGAAAATATGCCCTTGGATGTGTTATGTTTACTCCTCAAACACCTTATATTTATATGATAAGGTTTGGCTCCATGTGGTGTCATAAAAACATGTTTTGGGGAACATAATAACCCAATCCAACCTACTCTATGTGCCACAAAACCCACTAACAACATATAAAAATTATTATCTCATGATAAACACCTCATATTTGAGTGATTTTCGATGTTCATTTCTCCTCTAAGGGTCCTCTAACATCTCCATGTGTCAAATCACTCAAATGTCTCATGGTTTCACACCCACCATCTTGGTTGCAATTCCCACACCTTGGGTTCCAAGCCCACAAATCACTTTTGTGGTGCTACAACCTCCAAACCCTGAACCCTATGGCTTGGAGTACCTCCCAAGCTACGAAATATCAAGACTCACTCTTCGCAAGGGTGGTACTTCCAAGACTAGGGAGTAAATCATCATCATGACTATCACTACTTGCAACACTCCCTCAACTCTTGGCACCCATAATTGTGGCAATCCATGTAGCATGGAATACGCCTCTCTTGGAAGTGTCATTATCACTATAAAACTCTCGTGTCTTCTTCTTCTCATGAAATGTTTTCCACTCTCTCCAATATTCTTTCTTGTAATTTGTAGAGGTACCCTTTATCCCCATTCACTACAGGCTCTTCTTGGGTTGCACAGTCTCCCTTTGACCCTATAAATTCCCTCTATAACTCCTCTCCCTCTGAGCCTCTAGAACCTAGACCTTGTTCTCTGGAACTTGTTCCTACTCCTCTCAAATGCGCACTTGCTTCTATGGAACATGTACTTGGTTCTGCTTATTTTTTCCATGATCTATAGGTTTTCCCATCAGCCTATATAGACCATTTTCTCTAACTCCAATCACAACACCTGCAGAGCTAGAGTCTCTAGGTCTAAGTGTTTCCTTCCCATCCTGGAACAACATCTCAAGCCCCTTATGCTTGGTCGTTGAGATAGAAATCACATTGTATCTGAGTCTTGTTACAAACAATACATCTTGAACTTGCATTACCTAGCCTAAATCCATCCTAAATTGCATGAACCTTCTGATCTCTTTCTAACTCTTTTCACCCAACACCATGTGCAACTTCAAGTCCCACTCATCTAGAGTCTTAAACATGTCTTGTGACCTTATCATATGCTTCGACACTCCATTGTCCACGTACCATGAAACCTCATCAATGGTACCCTATGAGAAATGAGAGATGAAAGTAAATTCCTCTTTCTCTAACCTCCTGAAGATAATTAATCTCAGCAGAAGTGGTGACACCTACAACCTGCTTCCATTTCTTCTTCTCATCACCTCCCTTCTTCTTCATTGGACTTCTCATCGAAAAATGACCCATCTCACCATAGTTGAAACACTTGATCTTACTCAAGTCGTTCTTTTACGTGCCCTTCATTCTCACTTCAAGGGCCATGTCATCCTCTAAAGTCGTCTTAATCAGATGAAGATTCTCATATCACAATTCTTCCTAAATGAAGTCATTCCATAACCTATTCTAGCCTTGAAACTTGTCCCCTGCAATGATCCCCTTGATGAATGGTTTCCACTCTATAGTAAACCCCTTCAAAGCAATCCTTACTATCTCAGAAGCTGCAATTATCACACCAACAACGATAAGCTCATATCAAACTTGTGACAACCTCGTCAGATACGAAGTCATCCCTTCAACATGTATCATCTTGGTGGCTTTCAACTTAGCCTCCAATATCAATACTTAGTTCTTGTTCTTATTATGTAACCAATTTTGAGGAGCCTCCCACATCTCATGGGCAGTATTCTTCCTAGTTATATGAGGTACTATGGAATCCTTGACCCCATTTAGGATGATCAATTTCACCTTTGCATTCAAATCCTCATACACTTCCAACTCCTTAGGGTCATTTGGCTTCTTGATTGCTTTCTTTATGAATTCCTAGATTATGTTGACCATCAAAAGCAACTTGATCCTTTCCTTACATGGACTACAGTCGGACAACCCTTCCCACTCATCCTCATACTAGAGACCAACCTACAACTTTGACATTGTCTTGAGCCCTTCGCCAATAATGTGACCAAATCCCTCTTAAGTTGTACTTTGTTGTGCACACTCTAATTCACTTTCCCTCATGATGTTTTTCCATGTTACTAGAGTCAAGTATAAACTCTTAAATAATTGATGCTACCAATCCAAGTATCACAACAAGACTAGTTTGCACAGTGGAATAATATCTAACAATAAATATGCTAGTGCATAAAATATATACAACTTTCATAAATTTATAAAACAAATCAAGTTCATTATATTATTCAAATTGGTAATACAACACTCTAGGGCTCATGTACTAAGGATAGTGGCCCTCATACATTCACTAGTACAAGAATACAAGATACAAGATACACTAACGGTCTAGTTGATGTAGTCAAAAATCATAACTGCTTTGTTGTATCTTTTACACTACGGGTGATTCACTTGTGTTCTACAAAACCTACCTCTATCAATGCACCAACTCCTTTAGGCCACTAAACTTGGCTCTCCAATCTACCCTCTAGATAATCATAAGTCCATCTACAACCAACACATAGGGTGTTCACGCTCAATAGTTGCTCCTTCATCCTTCAACGCCACAACACTTTGAGACTTCTTACCCATTTTTTCTCCTCAGCTACTTAGGGACTTCTTCCCACTATAACATTCCTACACTACTTCAATGAAGGCTAACATAGGGCAAGACGGTAGCCACCTATCATCATCGAATGTCACTTCTTCAACAATGAACACAGGCTATACCAAACTCCTCTTGGCTGAAACAACCTTGAACTCTTCTTCACTGCCTCTCCTAATAGTCAGCTTATTCCATCAAGGTGCTACATTAGTCTACTCTTGATCCACTCTCACATTTCCCTCCAACAAAACACAAGTCTCCAATCCTAATGTCCTCTTCGAGGACCCCATCCACTTATCATCAATTCAACACAAATACGTGACAAAAAACATACCTTTGGAATCTTCCTTGGCTGGTGTAGATTGGTGTACCTTCTACTCACTAGCTAGGGATTTTACCAACTGTTGTTACCCTCCTCCAAATGCAACTAGAAGGCTCCTACATCTGTGACCTAATTTCTTTCACAAGCTTGGATGGATTTCTTCACAAATAGTTGTCTCGACCTCCCTTAATCAAAGCTTACCCTCCTGTAATAACTACATTCATTGTGGCCCATGAAATAGTGGAATTTACCACTCTAAAACATACTCAAACCATCCCATAATTTTCCTTGACAAATGTCGCTTCCTTCTACTCCTACTCATCCCCTATAAGAGACAGAACACAAACCTTAAACATACTTGGTTTCACCCTCAACCTTCCTCCTAAGTTTTGATTTCCTGTCTCTAAGGTTCAAACCTTCAAATAATCAAGGAAGGGTGCAAACACTTGCTTTCTTCCACCTTCGTTGGAGTCCCTCCTCTGCAACCAAATCAGAGATGTATTACTTATGGAAAGATGCACTTGGATGTGTTATTTTTCCTCCTCACACAACTTATATTTATATGATAAGGTGTGGCTCCATGTGGTGTCATCAAAACATGTCTTAGGGACATAATAACCCAATCTGACCTGCTCTATCTACCAAAAAACCAACAAATAGCATATAAAAAATATTATCTCGTCATAGACACCTCAAATTTGAGTGATTTTCATTGCCCCTTTGTCCTCTAAGGGTCCTCTAATACCTCCATGTATCAAATCACTCAAACGTCTCATGGTTTCACACCCACCATCTTGGGTGCAAAGCCCACACCTTGGGTTCCTAGCCAAGAAATTAATTTTTTGATTCTCCAACCTCCAAACCTTGAACCTTGGGGCTCAGAGTACCTCCCAAGCTACCAAATCTCAAGTGTTATTTCCAACCAACAAATCATATTAACTAAGATACATGTTAATGAAATTAATTCCATCAAGTAATGAGTATGTCTATAAGAATATTCAAAACACCAATTTATATTTTTATTTGTAAACATAGTATTAAATGACCATTAAAACAAAATAACAATGAACCATTTCAAAATGCGACATAAAAATTGTCCTTATTTAAATATGAATTACATATCCTATAAAGTAACTAGAAGTCTTCATTTATGTTATCATTTGCATCTATTTCTTCCAATGCTTCCTTTTCAATGTTCATATGTTCTTATAGGAAATTAATATTACTCTTCATAAATCATTCTGCTAAATTCATCTTTTGATCATCCTCATCTTCATCTTCATCATATTTTTTATTAATAAAACCTGTTTCTAGATCAAAATTATCAATATTACCAAATCTATTAATTTTTCCTTCATTTTTTATATCGTCACTATTGTCTTCTTTTATAAGATCATTTGCCTTAGGAAATTGTTGATTGTCAAGGTTAATTGCCTCGCCTAATGTATCATTTTGTGAATAAATTCCTCTAGCCCCACTTCTCCATACTACGAAAGGAATATTGTCATCATCATCATCTAGTTCACAGTCTTCTAGATGAACATCTTCACCTTGAACATCAACATTGATGCTAATTTGTTATGTGTTCGTTGATTCCTTAACTATATTTGGTTGGCCATCATTACTTTTATTTGTATTGATTGAGACATCTTCAAATATATGCCTTAAGCTTGGATCATAATGAATTATAAATATCCATTTTGAATCCAAAATATCTTCATAGACAAAAACCTGAGAAAAAACGTACATGTGAAGAAGATAAATGTCTTAGATCTCTAGTGGTATCAAATTTTATTACTAATGAACATGTTTGTATCCACAATAAAAATGAATTAAAAATTACATATGACCATTATTTCTTATATTGTTTTAGTGAAAAATTACCTGCTCACAATGAATTGGTAGAACATAAAGCTCCTTAATATCCTATAGTAGGTATTTTGATGAATCTATAGAAAACAATCTATTATGGATGGCATGTCTTTGTGTCCTATTAAATGCTTCATAACATTTACAAAAATAAATACAACGTTTGAAAGAATGATAATCTAACTCAATAATTTCTTGTATTTTTCCAGTGTATTGAAGATTCCCTTCAATAACATTTTTATCTTTTGAACTTTCTCAACTTGATTTCTTGAAATCAACCATGAGCCCACAATTGAAGGATCATATTTTTTCATCTACTCTTTCTACATGATAATGATGATCCTATGCCCACATTGTAGGATACCTCCTGCTCTGTGACAAACCATTTATTTTAGTGCAAATAAATATGACTATGCATAATTAAATAGTTAACATTGTGATTAATGTATTCAAGCAACTTTTTGTAAGAATTCAAACTTTACCTTTTTTTCACATCCTCTACACATGTTGATCTCATCATATGTTATGTTTGCATCCATTCCTTCCTCATCTATTCGGGTTTTAATTTGTTTAGAAACCCATTCTATTGTGCAATATTTTCCCCATTGATGGATATATCAGTGGGAAGTGGGGTATTCATTTGGTTTGATATGTTAAATTGTTTCCTTGCTTCTAGCACTTGTTTCCTTTTTATATCATACATATCAATCCATTTATGCATTCATTCCATTTGGTAGAGGACAAACTTGTTTAGCACAACACTTTCATGAACGCCTATTAAAAATCGACATGTATAATTCAAACTTTAAATATTATTGTTTCAATTCAAGAAGCCCAAAATTATATAGTAAATGATTCTAAAATAACTACAATAATGAATATCTTACATATCAATTACTTCTTGAACATCAATAGTTTGAGGCTCTTCTCCATCTATAATATTGTATTCATGTTCTTCATCCAAAAATTGTGTAGCATCTTCAAAATATTTACCAAGGAATTCCCATAGGAATAAAAATGCTTCATTTAGTGCATACCCTTCAACCATGCAACCCTATGGATGTGCCTTTTTTCGGACATATATTTTTATGGTTTTCATGTATCTATCAAAGAAAAACATCCATCGCATTGAAACAATTCTTGCCATTTAAATGTTGTCGACTAGATGTATAAGTAAATGGACCTGTAGGTCCATGAAACTTGTAGGGAGCTCCTTTTCAAATACACATAGATTCATTTCATTTCTTTCTTCCATCTTGACACTTGAGATTCGTGGATCTCTTTAGAGATCACCCACCTGATTAGATATTGTTATTAAGTTAGTATGAGTTTTTAGTGACATTTAGAATGAGATACAATATATCATTGTATCATATAGAGGAACATTTCATACCATTTCAAACCTTGTAAATATAAATTGCCCACATACCGCGTAAAGGATAACAATCGGCATAGAGCATTCCTCAAGTCAATTATAAGGAATGAATCCCCTCTTATTGCTAGTGGCATGATATGTTGTCAAACCAAATTATTATAGTTCATTAGTATTGATTTATCATAATATATCAAAATATATTTTACTAAGTAAATGATAAGAATAACAATTAATTGATGTTAATACCTTCTTAAAATTGTGATAATTGTAACATCTCCACTGAGTAAAAACAAGTTATCATTAATTAAAAACAAATTAAATAAAAACACATATTTGTGACTTTCTCCTTATTTAACTGATCTCTATATCTTTTCCACATCTATCCACATAACATTCCACATCTATCCACATAACATTGTCATATTCTTTTTATAAATATCAATAACGCCCAAACATGTAAGAACCTATATTAATCAGAAATACAACCTTACCTTTAAAAAAGAATGAGTTCTTGCTATTCTAGATGAACTTGGTCCTCTCAACGAATATTTTTTTCAATAGCCAAAAAAGTTATTATCATTGACCATATTCTCTATAACTTCAAAAGAGATTGCTTCTAGGTCAGTGAGTGATCGCTACATCCACGGAAAAATCTGGGTGATCGCCCCTCGGCCTACTGCAAGACCTGACCCCTAGGGCTTCGGGTGGATTCGACCCTATGACCTCCCGATAGCGAGACACGGTTTTTGACCAACTGAGCTAACCCTTGAGGCTTCTATGTTATTATGTTGTTTGGTAATGTTATGCTATTATCCCTAACCTCGTATTAAATCTATATTGCAAGTGTTCATAATAACAATACTTGTTACGAAATGGTTGATTGGTTTTCTTTTTATTTCATACGGCAATGGATAAATTTTAAACTATGGTCCTAACTCTTGATTTCATTTTTCCGATCTCGTGGTCATTCCTATGGTTATCGTGCCAGACTTACATGCATTTACTCATGTCTGGAGCCAACTAGAGATACATTAGCGACCCTCGAATTTCATGTTAGATCGAAGGCATATAACTCTTGATAGAAATCAAATGGTGGGGATTTGACTAACAGTGGTTAGAGTTAACCACCACACCCCTACCCTAATCCAAACTTTCATTCTCTAGATGCTTTTAGAGAGAAAAATGTCTCTGCTAGGGTTTGTTTTCTAGTTTTCCTTCGTGTTTTCTTGCTTCTGTGATACATTCAATTCCTTGTCAACTTGATTAGGATTGCTATAGATGAGCCACAGGTTCTTATAGTTTGTATTACAGGGTATTTTCCCTACTCTGTAATGGTAAATTGGTGGTTTGATTTTTCACAACAGCGATTTCCTTTTGAACTGGCTTCTGGAGTTTTTTTTCCTCAGAAAATAAAAGAGCCACACTTTAGCTTTTGTGGCCATTGAAAATGGCAGTGACAGGTGATATGATGTGGGGTTTGGACATATAAATCCATTTCTTATATGAGGATTACACTTCCTTTGTCATTTTCTATGATTTTCCCAAGGCTCGATCGTTCCAGGTAAGAGTTAACTTCATTTTTGGATTCCTCCTCGCTATTTGAAGGGTTGTTTACTTACTTTTTGTGAAAAAAATGCACCTCGTTTGTAATTCAATTCTTACCCAGAAATTATTTCAATCTGTTATGGTTTACCTTTGTAGGTGAAGTCAACAATTTTGTCTCTTCAGTGTTTTACAAGTATCTACATCAAACCTAATGTAGGCACCATTATAAATTAAAAATAAATGAAAGGTTCTTCTTGATACATGTAACTCCTTTTGGATGGTTACATGATGGCAGCAAAGTTTATCAATGCCATTTCTTTCCAACAACGAAACCAGGTTCTCAGTGGTGTTACTTGTTTATGACTTTGAGCTCCCAACCTAGCGTTAGTAAGTCTTTAATTTGGGGTTCGTTCCTGCATTTATCATCAGTAGTTGTAAACCCTTCAGAGGACGTGTTTTTATTTTCACAAGGCATTAAGCTTCATTATTTCGCACAATATGTATATATTTTCTCAGCAAGTGTTTGGATACAATCATTCGTTTCCTTTAAATCAAAACTAGCATGCATTAATTTTTATATTTGTGACTTTGTGGATAAATTTATAATTATCTCTTGTACCATGTTATTCTTCTACCATGTTATTGCTAGATTAAAGAAAAATTTACAAAAAAGATGCTCATATTTTTTTCTTCCATTATGCAGTTCTTGTTCTTGAAGGTTGGGGTTAATCCTTTAGTCATAAAAGATAACATTTTGTCTGTACCAAAAAATAAGGTGACAATTGTTAGTTTCACCTTGTAACTGGGTTTTCTTTTCCTTCCTTAAATGGTATTATAGTTAACATTGTTTTTCAATTACGACAATATCAATAGCTCATGAATGCATTTTTTCTCTTTTCTTTTCGACATGCAACAATCTTTACCAATATTTTTAGAAATTAAATTGTACCTAGTAACAATCTTTTGTTTCCCCTTATACAAAAATATAGATTTATTTCTATATTTGTGCAGTATTTACTTCTTTCTACTTATTTATATATACATGAATACCTTAGATTAAGGTTAGTCCAGAGATAATTCAGGGGTCCTTGTAATGGGTATCCCTTCCCTTTCTCTGGGACCTATTCATATAACACGAGACTAAAGATGTACTATGATAACATTCACAATTTTTCCTCTAACATATGCATCCACCAGATTATATATGTTATAAAAAATTGACATACATTTACACATGTAAACAAAATACTCTTCTTGTTCTTGCAGTATTGGCTCTTTTCGCCTTGTCATGAATTAAACACATTTAAGTAGGTTAGGTACCGTCATTACCTATGATTCATGCAAGCTTGTTAATTTATTATTCCTCTACTCTAGAAAAAAATCTACCTTTCTTTCTCACTTCACCTTTTTCTTTGTACCCTTTGAAATAAAAAGCAACAAACTATCACAATCCACCCATCCTTGATTCAGTTCTTCATTGATTCCCCCTGAAAAAGTTCCAAATCGTTAAGAAACAACTTCACAATAAGGGTCAAATTATGTGCTTGTCACCTTTTGAACCCCTGACAAAGTCCTGTCAGATTTCTTGGGTTCTACTAGTCCTTATCTCCTATTGATATTTGATTTCATATCTCTCTTTATCTCCCATATATCATGAACCCTTTTTCTATACAAATTCCACTATATGGAATTATCTCCAGCCATATATTTTTTTGTGGACTGTCAATCTGCCTTTCTTTTTTTTAACTTCTTTTTTCTCCCAGAAGTCTCTCGATAGACAAAAAGAGAGAGGAGGTTTTCTTCTTTTTTTGCATATCTACCTCACAAGGCATAACTAACCCTAATTATTTCCCTCACTATTAGGGACTAAATTTTTGTGTTATCCTCTTGTTTCCTTTTCCAAAGAGAATTAATGAATTTAACATAGTTTCATAATTTTCATTTGTCCAAATAATATTTATATTATAACATTTATCACATGTCATTTTTTTAACTTTTCAACCAAGAGTAAGAGAAAGTCATAAATAGAGTTACTAGAGGTATTACATCTCCCCTCCCCTTAAAAGGGACACCATCTTTGGTGTTTCATATTTCCATTCTTGTTTGGAATAACATAGGAATAACATCCTTCATTTCATATTTCATTCTTCAAGTGGCCTCATTAGGCCCAAAGTGATTTCATAGTACTTTTTTTTAGGGATGGCTCAATTCATGAAGTAAAACGTACTCCTTTTTTAATTCCACATCATTTACAACATTTCCTTATCCATGCCAAGCAAGCACCATCAATTTTTATTTATGTACCTAGCGAGAGTCAATAGCATGTAACCAAAAGGGTCATCAACATGCACCATGGCCCAACAAGGGTTAGCAATCTAGGAGTTAGCAACATGTAAGTACATCAATAATAACAATAAATCCTTTCCCTTTATTCTCTCTTTTCTTTTTTTTCACTTGTTCCATGGCTATGTCAAATGACATGGTGTGGTTCCACTGTAAATACCAGGCTATCGAAATATCATTCCCATTACATGATTTACATAGTGACAATACATTTTAAGAACCATTTAATTTTATTTCTAGCAATTAATGACTTGTCACGCACATAACATTACTCAAGATTTTATCTAATTTCAAATGATTTCATATGCATTATTTATACATTAGTAAAATTTAGGATGACCTCCTTTTCTATAATTTTCAAGGTTGTTGTATTGCTACCTATTCTATCCACACTGCAACATTTCCTCAATTTTGCTCCTTTGTCATCCTAGATTGCACGTCATTGATGATATTACATGCAATTTTCTTCTGTATATAACTATGGGATTTCTCTACTTTTTGCACTCAAATGCACATTGATTATTTCACACGCACTATGTTTATATAGTATAGTTATCCTTGTTACTTTAGGATATCTTTTCCATATTTTTAATAATCAACAAAATCAATACCTCAAATAGAAAAATCTAGGTTTAGTGATTCCTCTTCATAGTTTTGGTCGATAAAATTTCTCTTTCACGCTAAGTTGTTTCCAAGTCACCAAAATTTACAATTCCGCTAGGTTACTCCAGGGAATCCAATTATCATCAACCTATCCATCATGCAATACCAACTCAATTCAATCTTTGGTTAACATGTTTTTTTTAAGCTATTTGATCATAATGCCACATACACATAACATAATACAACAATACACATATATACATGTACAATACGTATACATAGACACATGAATCAACACTTCACACATTTCCGCATAGAGTCCAGAGACTAAATTATCTCTATTCACATGAACCATGCCCTACTTCCTCTTTTTATTTTCTATGATCACAATGCAAGAGTTCTACTCAATGGGAATTCATTTTTGTCAACATATTCCTCTTTTCATGCCATGTGTAAATATTCATCTTTTGATTTTAATGACTCCTGACAACCACACACACACATATAGCAATATAATGCTTGAAACATATGTACATGTGCAATTTAAGTTAGAGTTAAAAGAACCCCCTTTTACCATTTTACCATCCATCTTTTCCATAGACTCAACCAACCTAATTCATTGTCACATTATTGTTTCACTCTCAAATTTAACCTTGATTAGTTTCATCTTGCACACGTTTGTGTAAAGCTATTATTTTATAAATCTTTTTCAACACTACTTCTACATGCCTTCGTAGTTTATCTTCGGGTGCAACCAACATACTACTATTTTTCTCAATTTTGATTGGAGATTATCTCAAATATTTATTTTGTTTTGTTATATCAATAAATTATCGTGATATTTAATTCCAACTTACCAACACTCTACGGTTTTAATAGGGCTTCTTAAGCTAGAATTCCCTTTGTATGACACAATTACCTGTTTTCACACATTTTTTTCCTTGAAAATGTCATTGGCCATGCTTGGCCCATTATCCCTTAGGTTATTCTGATACATGGAACTAAATTTTTAGACTATAAGTAAGTCAATTGCTGACATCTCTCAATCAAGGATATCACAAAAGATTTATTTTGAAATGTTCAATTTATACACACACACACACATATCTTTTCTAGGGAAGCATATGATTAATTATTCCACTATCTTATCAGTCCTTAAGGCCAAACATGTTCATGATAGCCATGAAAGTCTACTCACAGTTATAGGTTACAACATTTAACATGTTCATGCTTAAATTATGTTGCTACTATGCGTTTTTATTTTGATGTAGATATTTTATATATACAGTTCAGTTGTAACACATGTTGCATTGGGTTCCTCCCGTGTTTGTACTATACTTACCCTACACAATATAGAGTTATCCACCCTCTTCTTAGCATTTTTTCACAGGTTTTTTTGTTGTTGTAGTGTTTATACTCTCAACCCAAGGTATCCATAGTGAAGGTTCTCAAACCTCCTTAGTTTTTATGGTGTACTAGAGATTTTAACGGGGCTCCTGAACATACAAGTAAGAATTCTTGTAATTCATAATTATTTGCCATACCATACATCTATCAATGTCTACCTTAGGGCTCACAATGCTTTCCTAGCCTTTAATATAATATATTTTTGGTTCTTTGGGAACTTTAAAAATAAACTCTCATTTTCACATATATACCTCCATATAAATTTTTATAAGACAGGTTCAATTTTCAATTTTTTTGGATGTCTACAATTTTGACCCCCTCTCTACCATTTCTCACGACGTTATAACCCTTTTAAGTGCCACACACATGCACTATTCCAAGGATTACTTGTATTTAATCTTGCATATTTTTTCATTTACTACATTTGCTCATTATTTATCTACATAGCCCAGTTTCATGATTGCTATTAGAATTGTTGTTTATAGCATTGTTTTACTAGCAGCCTCCTTTGATCATAGATTAACTTTTCACTTCCATTTATACTTTGCCTTACTTCATTTACGACCATCACTTCTATGCACATGCTTGGAAATATCTAGGGAGCCACTTCCCTCAAGTCAATTCCTTTCCTTCGAGTGATTTTTATCTCCTATTCTAGAGCTATGTTGGTGCAAGTGTAATAATGTAGAGTGCTTTCATTTTTGTTTACTAAAAATGTTCCAGTTAACCTTACTTCTATAGGGGCATTGCTTATTGTCCATACTCTTTCCATGAGACTGACTCTCAGTTACTATGCACTCCTACAACTAACTATTTTCTCCTTGCCCAGATTATATGGCTACAATGATTGATATATACAACCAATGACAACAATGTTGTTTTCTTTCATGGGTATAACAAAACTTTATGTATTTCACAAAACCTTACGTATTTCACATAAATTGATGCTTGGGTCTCTAACCAAGTAAACTTTACAACTATGTTTCCACTTGGATTCAACCCCCTTTTTTAGATTATTTTAATTATGCATTTATCTACAGGAGAGAATTTTGATATGTTATACTAGTGATATTGTTACTATTACATTCAAGGCCACAACAAGGGTTTTATCAATATAAAAATTAATAAAAACATGTATAGATGACGATTCGGTTCAAGATAAGAATGATATTGTGGCTCTGGACACCCTATCCTTATTCAAATATCTTAACTAGAGATACCTACTTTTTGGCTAGATTGAGTGAGAGAAGTAGGTTGCTAACTATAAAATGTCTCTTCCAAAGAAGTGGAGGGTTGTGAATGCTGACTAGATGAAGATGGATGTTGAGGGAATCAATTACAGAAGATTCCCAACATGAAATTTTTAGGGGGAATAAGACACCTTTGAAGTGACTATTCACTCTTTCATATGTAACACATTGTTCTATTGAATGCCTCAGTCTCTTATGATAATTGTAATACTTTGAAATGGCCCTTATCATTTGTAAGTGTATAAATATTGTACTCTGTTCATTGTATACTTATATAGATAGTAACCTTACTTATGACATATTAGTCAATGTGTTGATTTTCCCAATCATTGATAGTGTAAGTGGTAAATATTTGTCACCTTGACAACCTTTATTTATTTATGTTGATGTTAATCAATATATTAATGATAAGAATTTATAAATTGTTTGCATATTTTGAAAACCATGATGAAGTTGGTTATTCTAGCCATGTAGATGTCCCCCCCTCCCTTTCTAATTATATTTGTCCAAATATTTGTGGTACCTTGAAGGTTTTATTGTTAAAACAATAGTTAATATCCCAAGACCCACAAAGCCATAAACTTGATAAACTGAGGCCTTAAGTTGAATATAATTTTTATTCTAATTATATGATCTGAAAGAGCAACAAAAGATCGGGAGACAAAGTCTTTCACATTTGAATTTATCATAGGCTATGAAGATCTTAGTCATTGAAATAAATATCTTCGAATGTTGCTAACTCACATTTTTTTGGACTTCCATTCAGTTATGAAGGTCACTCGTAATGCAAACTGCTAAACCTTATACAATTCATTTTACATTGCATGTTAGTTATGGTAGGGTCATAACTAACCTTGGGTAGTTATTGAATAGAGGGATAAGGAGAAGAATCGGGCTGGAAAAGGGGATGAGTAAAAAGGAAGAAAAGGGGAGTGAATGGGGAGAATAGGGAGGAAGGGAGGCTTCAAAAGAAGGAGAGAAACAACTAGGAGCATTCTGGAAGCAGAAGATTGAAAGCACATGACATCATGATGCTAGAAAATAGAGGGAATTCCTCAAGGTAATGCTTAACCTTATTTTGGATTTCTCATCAAAATTTTATGGCATTGGAAAAATATATGAAAATGGAGATCTTTCTCCTAATATTGTAAGGTCGGTTACAAGTTTAACTATTAAAACTAGTTTTAAACGCTCCGCATGAACCTATATGAGTATTAAAGGAGGAGCGTACCTGCATATGTTTTTTAGCCACTGTGGGATAAGTATCTAACCCATTAAAGAAGTATAGACACCTTCAAGCTACACTCCATTCCTACTGTGTTGATTTGAACCACTCGAGAAAATGATACTAGATCCAATTTATAGTTTTCAAAATCTTGTAACTAGGGTGATTTAGTGTATTTTGTTAATTAAATCCTTACCTTGAAATATCCCATTAGATGATAAGTATTGTCTCTTTGTTTATCTAAACAAATTCTCTTTCTTGGAATGTTTAAGACTACAGTATACTCAAAAATCCTTGCATTGGATGGAGTTGATGTAATAGTAACCTCATGGTGGAGATGCATCTTTGTAGCCCTTGGAACTAGTGAGGATGGAGGTAGGTGAGACCTCTAGAATCCATGAACATTTCCTTAAGCCAAAAGGAATGGTGGAATTGGGTTCAACCTCTAAAATACCTAAGTAAATTTACTATGTAGAAAGGGTGGAGATCGGCTAGACCTCTTGAACCCCTTGAGTAACTTATCTATCCTGAAAGGGTGCAGATATGTTATGCTTATGGAATCCCTAAGCAAGTTTCTTATTCCATAAAAGAGGGAAAAGGTAGGATTGAACTCTGGAATCCATGCTACCACTAGTAGAAATTCATTGGAATAAACTTCATAGGCTCGGGTGTGGCAGCTTGATAACAAACTGCCAATGGTTGTGAGGAAAGGTGTGAAGTATATATGTTCCAGTGCCAAAAACTCAACAACTGTTATTAGAATGTGATTAACAATTTTGTATTCCCTTGGGGGATGGTCAAAAGTTCTGAAGAAATTTGTGTTTCACTCTTTCAAGCAAAACATAAATTGTTTCCCTCTCTATACTCCTTTTTATGAAGGTTTTATTTAATAGTTTGTATTAATTTTGTTCGCTACCTACTTGAATTGATCACCAAAAATGAAACTGAACTCAGGACTGATAGTTGCAAGATTTGATAAACAAGTAGTTCAACCCAACTGACCATCTTCCTCTTAATTCAGACCTACACATGCTTGGACTGTGTAATTATGGGACATTTCCTTGCATAATAACCACATACGAAATGGAAGTGTCCAAATCATGTATTGACGGTATCCAAACCAATATTGATCATCACTTTGAGTTTTTCACCTTCTAATGTACATAAAATCAATCCAGTCAACTACAAGATTTTAGAGGCATTTATATAGTACATGCATGCATATTATCAACATGTGGTAAGAGACATTCTTTTGGCACATTGCATAACAAATTAAAAGAAATAGCCATTTTGAATTTTTTGATAGTGTAGACTTCACCATTTTGGAACCTTTAAGGATTTTCTTTGGGCTTGGGATCTCATAGAAATTGGGCGAACATGAGGAACAATTTGCTTTCATTTGGTAAGGTTTTTAAGGTTCACCCTTATGTATTTTATCATCATTTTGTGAACTACCCCATGGTTTATGCAATTGAATTTATAGTTATTAGATGTCAAATTTGAATTAAATACATTTTGTTAGCATTTAGTAACACGTGGTGCAATCACATTTGTGATGACTTGTATTTGAAGAATACCTGCACATTTATTACTCAAGATTTTTTGACTTAAATAGAACTTTGTCTATGTATCTTTCACTAAAAAAAGATTAAAATGTATAGGATACTTAAAATCTCCAAAATTTACAAAAGGTCGTGGTAACTCATTACTATCTAGTGATAAGGCTCAGTTCCCCCCCCCCCGACATTATGGTGTGAAAATTGTATCAGGCCCAGAAAAGTGTATCAAGCCCATATTTGGTTAAAATGAAGAGTCAATTACATGTTATCCACCATTTGAGAAGGTCCTAGAAAATTGTAGTAATTCATTATTGTCCAATTCTAGCACTGAGTTCCCTGACTTTTGAAGCAAGTTGTCATATAAGGACAGGTTTTATTTCCTTACCTAACCAATGTATTTACCCAAAGTAAATTAAATATTTTCATTTTATTTTTTAGTACCATTAAATATTATAGCCTACCTCATTTTATGGTTAGCATTATATAACAATAATATGCATTGTAATCTGGAATTAATTACTAACATGTAATATTGATTTTTTTATTTTTTTTCAAGAATGTTATAGGTAATGATTGCCAAGATGATGATCTAGACTATGTTGAGCATACATCAAGAGATGATGATGATGAGGATGGCAATATTGTTGGTGAAGGAGATGATGATGAGGAGGATGGTGATAGTGTTGGTGATGATGATGTGGATGAGACTAGTTAAGATGGTCAGGATGATGATGCATATGCACTATTTTTTATAAAGAATTATTGTGTAGAATGAGATTCCGATTTTTATATGGATGTTGTGAATTTAACTTAGAAAAATGATATCTATGAAATTTTTGCTTTGGTAATCATACTGTGACTTTGATTTGATTAAAGATGTTGATAATATTATCATTATTATATTTTTATTTAATGTATATATTGGAAATTATCACCATTATTTTGACGAGAATTATTATGTATGATGATATTACCATATTTGGATGTATGTTGTAAAATTATTTTAGAATAATGATATTCATGAAATATTTTGATATGGTAATCACATTTGAATTTTAGTTGATTTGATTAAAAGTGATAATGATATTATTAGTATTATGTTGTTACTATATATATGTGATGAAAATTGTCAATGAATCATTATGTACAATGATAATGGCATTTTCTCTACCTGCATAACTTTGCACAATAGTGTCTCATGATATACCACCTATTATGTTTGCTTTGAGTTTCCATGATACAACTTTCAGTCATTGGAGTTATAGAATATGGCTATATGTCATGTGGATTTCTAGGTGTATGTGCATTAATTTGATTTGATCATTAGTCGGAGTAGCTCCATGTTGAAATCAAGATGTATCCCTAAGTCAAGAGGCATATCAAGCTCATGCATTATCTTATATCTTCCTTACTATGGTGTGAGTCTATATCAGAGTGGGAGGAGTAATTTACAATGTGTTCCTTTGAGTTGATCTCTTATCAAATGCTTGTCTCTGAACTTCTCAATTTTCTTGAGACTTATGCTTGTCAATCTCATTTTATACTTATGTTATATACTTTTTATAATGCTTGAAACTTCTGATTGCGTCTACAACAAAGTCTTCCCCGATCCTCCCTGTGTGTGGGTTGTGTGCCACTAGGATGTTGTGAGCGAGAGAGATAATATAGTGTGTCATGTTCTAAACTCAGAGATTTGTCAATCAAACATTGGATGAATAAAATTGGACAATTTATCACCATAATCACCATTGAGTTGAGAACACAGATCTCCTCAAGGTGGCTTCCTCATACATCCAAGAGAAACATATGGTAATATGACTATAGGTCTACTTGTATTTCCTCAAGTGAAAGTTTAAATTTTGATCCTCCTACTCCCACCTCACCTTTGGTCCATACTCCTCACTTAGTGTTTACACCTTTGCAATTGATCAGTGTTCCACCCATTACCCTAAAAATAGTGGAATTTCCCATTGCACAACCTATGTCAAAAATATAAGATGGGGATAGTAATGTTGGGGGAACCAATGTCCTAGTTGAGCTTCCATATTTAATGATGTGATATGTTGGAGTTACAAGTTACCTTGGTATAATCACTAGTGATACCATATATGTTAGATAAGAAAAAGGCTACTATGAGATGTGCTATACATCATTGTTTTTATTTTTACTAATATGAGTTATATAAGCTCTAAGAACTAAGCTAATATCCATAATAACTCCTTTCTTAGGTTGTTAGGTATTCATTACCGAGAAAGCTTAAATTAGATCATATTATGTTACATTACTCTGCATTATAGTCACAATGCATATACAGAGAAGTATTATCTACATTTTTCAATATTAGATCAGATTAACCATAGGTTACATAAGGAGGAATGAAATTGTTGTATTCTAGTGATTGTGTATACCATGGATCCGATGATTATGGATTTACTGTGTCATAGCTTTCCTAATTGAAATGAGGTTGTGTAAAAGTAATTGACATGAGGTTGTGTAAAAGGGATTTCTTGTTGAGAGTTATTAGTAGTGGACGACTATGACCAACATCCTGCATCTCTTCATATTCTTATTATCCCTTTAGGTCATGGGAAGAGGTGACCAAATATTTTGTTGTAGCCGCTACAACACCCTCCAAAATTTCTCTACATTCAAATTTTGGAGCCTACTTAATTGTCGTACCAAGTGTCACTTCATGTCATTTTACATATTTCAACTGTTCTTTTTCATTCTTGTAACCAACCCTCCCACATTTACTCAATTTCATTGGCTTGATAGGGTAAACATGAGACAGATATATACTATGATATGACCTGACCTCCTGGGTCCCATTAAGGAAATGGGACTGAAAATTGACGATAACTGACATTTCACAACATCCAATAAGCGTTACAGGACACCTAGGAGCCAAACAACCACTTCGAGTGCACAAACCATGAGATGGCATGTTTTTTGAGTGACCTGGGCTCCCAACCACATACATGAAAATGCCTCCATTTGGTTGAGGGCCTCCAACTACAGCATAAGCCTGCTAGATAGCAATTGTGACCTAAAATGTCTAGTTCAGAGGGTGCGGTCACGAATTCTGAGCCTATTTTCGAGGTTAACCTCCAGACCATTACCCAAAAATTAGTAAGACTTCTGATAATGATAAATGAAATCAAGACAAAGCCATTCATACAAAACTTGATCAAATACTTGACCTAACTAGGCCTAACCATGATAATCATTTCGTCAAACATATTGAGAACATGTAACCTATAGGTCATGAATGCATATCTGAACATAGGGGTCTGATACTTATCTGAAAATCATTAAGAAGTCCTAATTCCCTCACACAATAGCTAATGAATTCATTAACCATTTTTCAACAAGTCAAACATATCAAGAGTCATCACTAGAACCTATTATGAAACCATGCTTATAACCATTACATAGCCAGAATAATAACCATGATAGAGCAACCATCAAAGCCACATGATAACAAGTGCAGTTGTTCATAAAATTAATCTAGGGGATAAAAAATATGCTCAAAAATAAAATTTCCCAAAAATGCTCGAAAATAATTCCAAGTCGTAGATCTAGTCGTTCTGATTCCAACGATGATTGAATCACCTCAATCTGACAATGTATGTGAAATTTATCGCATTTTGAAGTTTTTGACAAACAACTAAAAAGTCAACTTGCAGGGTTGATTGGGTTGCTAATTAGGTAGGCCGTACAAGTGACATGGCATTAATGTCAACGGGATGATTGGACAGGTGCGGTGGTTAGATGAGCCAGTCCCATGCTAACACATGGCAAATCGTATAGGTCTAGGTGACAGAATTTTATTGGTGGTTGTGTTTTGGGTGGACCAACCAAGAGGCACCACGTGGACCAATGGGAGGGCGCCACGTGTCCCTCGGGTCTTCTACAAAAATTAGTTATAGTTACCTGTCGACCCCGTAGGGATCAAACCCACAACCTCACCATTATAAACTTCCTGCCTTACCACTAGGCCCTTTGATGCCACTTATTAAATATATTGGCCCATTTTGATTTAATTTGTAATGGGTAACATATTTGGGGGGGAGGCGGGGGGTGCAGGGCGACACCAACCCCAGGTTACATGGTACATCACATGGCCATAGTGCAGTGGAAAGGCAGAGGGGGCAGGCACGTGGCCCAAACCTGAGCCACATGATATCACATATCACTGTGTTCAAAGGCATAAGGTGTGGGAAGTAAGCCCCGACCCCAGTCCCATTAACCAAAATATAACCACTAATGAACCAAGCGGAAGGGTCGACATGTGGTGCCCAATCCGTAGCCACATGGCCATGCACACGACCAGGACTGGCAAAGCAGTCGAAAATTGGGTTGTGGGTTTCCAATTATCTGCTCGACAAATTACACCAATCACGACGGAATCAACACCGAAAACACACTAATTTTTTGCCTGGCGGATATGTCAAAGGAGAAAACATTGCTAGTTTTTCCAGTTTGGTGAATTTTTAGAACATATAGTAGAGAAATGGAGAAAGAGTCCTAACTTGGTCATTTTTCATCCTTTTTTAGCCCTATAATAGCTTACATAGGGGTTTTTGGGTGCTCTCGACACAATGACAACATTTTTTTTTTAGCATTATATGTTGATGCAATTAACTTTTTGAGCATTGTATGTTGATGCAATTAATATTTTGAGCATATAATATAAAAGCCAACATTGGAAGCTGGACTAGGAGACATAGCCCAAGAGGGGTGAACTCCATCATCAAATTGTTGTTTGTGATGTTGCATGTATCTATTTTTCTCTAGTTATATCTGCAAAACTTAACTAAAATTTCCAAGTTTATATGATTTTTCAATTTCAATCCATTTCCCACAAGGCATAAACTACATTGGAAACCGTTTCAAGAAAACTTCATTTTTTTTAATTTCAGAGTAGTTTGGTATCAAATCATGGTTGTTTTGAATTTTTGAATTTTTTTTCAAGTGTTTTTGAATGATTAAAAGGCTTAAGTTGAGGAGAGGAGAAGGAGTTCTTGAAGAAGAAAACCATCAAATTAGTTCAAGTAGGTAAAAAACTCCAAAAACTCCACAATCATGGCACATCAAGGAGTGGAGCTGATGTATGAGGATGAGAGATATTTTAGAAAGGATTTCTACGATATGTCTGAGATGGTGAAATTTTTGTACAATGAAAGGACAACAAGGTTTCAAGGAGAAAGTTATAATCAACAAAAAGGTAATATTGGTGATGGGAGAAAACCACCATGTCCACCTCCTCCCTCACCTCCATCTTCACCTCCAACCTCACCTCATTCTTCACCTCCTTCAACACCTAGACATACTCCTCCTAGATCTCCAAAAGGACATGTTAAGTCTCATTTGCTTAAGCTTGATGTCAAGTTTGCATTGTCTGTGTACAATGGGGAAGTAAATCCTGAAAACATGGATAATTGGATTTGTCAAATTGAAATCTAATGCAGGATTCAAAAGATTAAGGATGATGTTAAAAATATCTAGCTTGCTTCTCTTCATTTGGAAAGTGCATCCCTCATTTTGTGGGAGGCCAAAACTCAAGAAGATTTGAAGAAAATTGGTAAAATTGTCTATTATTTGAATGATTTTATAGTTTCATTAAGAAGGCAATTTTATTCATTAGCTTATATGAAAAAAAATTATGAACTGGAAAAAATTTAGACAAGCTAAAGGTCAAAGTGTTCAAAGTTACACACGAGAATTTAGGAGAAGAGCTTTAATCTTGGGTGTTGATTTGTCTTCATAAGACACTCTCCTTAAATACATAGGTTGATTACATATTTATTTGATACATACTACACTTACGTTTAATACCACCCATATATATGAAGTATATGTTCAGGAAACTCATTTAGAATTAAGAGGCAAGAATGTTCCTCAAGAGACTAGCAAGAAGCCATCCAAATCTGGAGATAAAGGAAAAGGGACGTTTAAAGGCAAAGTGAAAAACAATGCTAAAATCAAGAAGGAGGGAGAGAAATTACCTATAAACATTGTTCAAAAGAAGGACATGATGAAGACCATTGTTGGGAACAACATCCAAAAATGAGATCAAAGAAGTTCAATAACAAGGGGAAACAAAAGACTATTGCAACAACTCAACAAGATCTGGGATTTGATTCAACTGATGAAACCAAAATCACAACCATAGGAATGAAAGGTAAAGATTTTATTTCAAGTACTATTTCTTCTAGTAAGCCTATTAAGTCTCTAAATTATAAAGAAATAATTGATATTTTCCATATTAGGGTCATTACAATGTTGGGTTGTGTTATATTGTTTCCACAACTAGCCCACGTAGTTAACCAACGAGTTAGAAAGGGGGTGGAGCCCCCCCTTCTTTGCACCGATTGCGTAGTGGGGGGAGTCACAGGGGGTTTGAGGGGTGCAAGTAGCCCCACTCTATGGGGTCCAAGGCAGCGCCTCAGAAATTTTTGGTTTTGGACCCTTTGTTAGGTTGGGCGGACCTACCGGTAGTTTTGTGCATGTTTTTCGCACATGGTTTTGGATACGATGGTTTTTGGTCCATGGTTTTGGACGCGATAGTTTTCGGTCCATGGTATTAAATGCTTCAACATGTATAAATATGTATTGTAACATTGAAAGGAACATAATGAAAAATCAAGCTGGTAGTCTCGATTTTGGGATCCAGGGGAAAATCTCTATCTATATGTGTTTTATGTGTTATGCTCTCCCATTGTTTATTTTCTATGTTTTAGAATTCATATGCAGGTAATTTCTGTATAGGATTAAAACCTACATTTAGTATCAGAGATGTTTTGGCTTCAAGGGGATGCCTTTGTTGTTGAGGGGTTACACTCGGACCTGTGGTAGACCCTGTTCAGTGGGAGATCTGCGGGATCAATTCTGGTGGTGAAAGAAGATGGCGAGCAGTGGAAAGATAGAGATCAAGAAATTTAATGGTCAGAGTTTTGAGTTTTGGAAACTCAAGATGGAGGATCTATTGGTGGACAAAGATCAATGGATCTCGGTAGATCCGGGTACTAAACCAATGAGAGTATCCAATGAAGAATGGAAGAAGTTGGATCGGAAGGCAAAGAGCACAATGCGATTGTGTGTCTCAAATTCAGTATTGCTGAATGTATCAGGGGAAGCTATGGAAAAGGCTTTGTGGGACAAGTTAGGGATTTTGTACCAATCTAAGTCTTTGGTGAATAAATTTTTCCTATGAAAAAAATTGTATAACCTGAGGATGAAAGATGGAGACTCGATGACAGAGCATTTGAATGCGTTTAATACTGTGGTAAGTCAGTTATCGTCTATTGATATCAAAATTTCAAATGAAGATAAGTGCATTAGTTTGTTGTGTTCTCTACCAGATTCATGGGATATTCTAGTTATTGCAATAGGTAGCAATGCAACTACCTTGCAGTTT